>BHFT01018572.1:0-14983 GCA_004320025.1 Laticauda laticaudata | reverse complement strand
TCCGCTGTGTCCTTTTTACTAACGTTTTGCATCCGTCGGCCAGTGTGACAGGGCCTTTTGAACAGTGTCGAATGCAGTGTGATAGGGCCTTAAGGTTATTAAAGAGAGATCCAAGCTAGAATTAAAAAGAAATTTTCTGAGAGTGAGAAAAATTAATTAGATGGCCTCCAGAACTTGTGGGTGTTATATCACTAGAGATTTTCAAGAAGAGAATGATAATCATGTATCCAAAATAAATAGGAGGTTGGACACATGAATGCCTAGAAAACTTCTAAAGTCCATTCCAACTCTGTTATTCTGTGTTCTAAAATGAAATACAGAAGATACAGACAGCAAGGAGCAGTTTATTAGCAGTCCCCTTTCGGAAAATCAATCAAAACCTTTGTTCCCTGTTCACCCTAGAGTTACCTTTGAGCTATAAAGTCTTTATCCAGCAGATATTCAATAAAAAGAGCTTTCCCAATCTTTTGATTCAGATATACTGGATTTTTAAAAAAGATATTATCATAATTTGGATTCTAGCACTATACAAATAGGAAAGCCAAATAAATAAATTACCAGGATCACAAGCCATCCCAATTCCTTCCTTAGATTGTAGAACCATTGTCACCATAAAGGCTAAAACCAGCTTATAAGGCAAGGATCATAATAGGCATAATTAGACTCTTATATTCTTTTTTGTCACCAAAAAAGGCACCAGGTCTTATTTTGGGGGATGTCATCCACTGACTCACTTGTGTGTGTTATCCCTGGCCTTCTTTTCACTGTCAGAGGCCTTCAGGAACTTCTTCTGTGGCTGGCAAGGCTTTCCTGAAGGCCTCTGCAGCAGATAAAAGAGCTTCGGATCAATCCAGAGCTCTGTAATCAGCTGCAGAGGCCTTCAGGAAGGCTGCTGGCTGCAGAAGAAATGGGGCAGAAAGGCAGGTGTCAGGATGCGCAAGGCCTGGCTGCAACTGTCTGAAGGTAAGTAGTAGGGCAACTCCACCACCCTCATCCCCACCCTAGCTTAATTTTTACCCATGCATCCTGAAGTGGGTGGGGTCTTAAATGGGGCTTATTTTGGAGTAGGACTTATATTGGTCACACATGTAAAAATCAAGCTAGGACTGACTTTGGGGTAGGTGATATTTTTGGGGAAACATGGTATATATTAAAATCCAATTTTGTGAGTTTTAGAAGAAGTATTGGAAATATTTTTTTTAGTTATCCTAAGCCAAACTTCTTGTTGCTGTTAAAATAATAATGCTTATCAATTAATATCTGCTAAGTAAAACAAAAAAGGAGATTTTAGGTGAAATTAGAAACTGATTATGAAAATAGAGGGCTGATTTGACAGTTCACTGTTTGTGCTTGCTAAAAATTGCTAAATAAGTAAATAAATTTCTGCATACCCATCTCTGAATTCCTCACCTTTGTTATCCTGTTATGCATCTCACGAACTTTGTCAGGCCTCTCTTCTATATATTTTCTTAATAACAGAGTCTCACACTCCACCAACTTACAGAATCCATGGTTAGAACAGAGTGAAGCACTTGTTCTCCTCACCAACCGCCTTGCTTTTTCAAATGGTATTATGAATTTATCCCATTGCTGAAGTCTGGCAAACCTAGATGATAAACTTACATGTTAGGTAGAAGGAGAGTCAGCCCTTCTCTAGTGATATATATATAGAAACATGAGTCTTCAGAATGAAAGGACATCAAGGTCAAAAATGTATGATATTTTTATACTCTCCACTCCTTCCATATTTAAGGTAGTTTAGAAATCTATTTATTTTCTCAAAAAACAAACTGATGTTGGAAAAAGAGAAATGGATGATGGAAATTAATAGGAATGTGGTTTATAAGATTGAGCATTAGAATTACAACATTAGTCTTGGCAACATTAGTCTTTGGAAGTCCACTATAGATTTTTTTTGTCATACAATACAAAAAGTTCCAGCTGACTCAATTATTCATTTAATTAAATTCAGTTAAACAACTTACTATCAGATGACAAGAATTAATTAATTTGGTGTGCAACAGTGGCTAGTAGATTGAAAGTGTGTAATTGATTATTTGGCAATTCATGACTTTAAAAAAACCACATGAAATAAGTGGAGTACATGTAGAGAATTAATTTCTTTTCTATATCAACCCTTTATTACTTTTTCACAGAAAATCCCGTTTCTGTTAAAATATGTTTCACTAATCATTGCTCAGATCAGAGAGATTCAAATACACATATCCAAAGAGAACAGTGCAGTCTCCTACAGTAACACTGATTTCCAGTAAGCCATGGATCAACCTATAAATTTCTATCTTACAACATAAAAAGGAAAAACTATAACGTCATACAACAGCATTACAAAAAATTAAAGTTACCAAATTGCCAGAGAAGAATACAAGCTCAACATGATGTTGTTCTGAGACATAAGTATGCAGTTTGTTTCATTAGCGAGAATAAAATCCTGGCAGTACTTAAATGGCTTAAAACAAAATCCTAGGGGGAAAAAAAGCATTATTAAGCATGTATCACTGGCGATGATTCCAGTGAAAGTTGAACATCTCCAAATGTTCAATAGCACAGAGTAGATAACATATATCAACATTAGTAACAGTGCATCACTTGAAGAAAAACTCAGTGGAACAACTCTTTGTTCATGGAATCTAGTAATACTGTATGCACAGCAAATATCAGCAGATCTGCAATGCCTTTTTGGCAATATGTTAATATCTCTGGGCATATAGAGGAAGAAGCATATTTAGAATTGGGATCTTGATAATAGGCCAGAAAAAAATAACAATTAAATATATAAAGTTGCATTGTTGGGGTCGAAGCATGGCTGAAATTTATCTTGCATCATTCTTTATTTTATAGCCCCTTTTAACCTGAACATACTCAATCTTGAAGAGGTTAAAGTTGTACCCAATAAAACTATTACTTGGTTTGACCCTAGTATAACAACACTAGTAGGCCAGACACAAAAAGTCAAAGATCAAAAAAGAGAAAGGGATTAAAACGCTATGTTTTTTTAATGAGGCCTGACAAGTTTTCAAGGTTTGTTCTTGAAAAATATATGTCAAAATATTTGGATCTGATTAATAAAGCTTTTCTTCTCTGATACTTGGAACTTTTTGTCTTTCTTTCTGCTCCTGGATCAAGTGGAAATTCTGCAAGAGATCCTAATTTGCCATGAGTGTGAAAAGAGAGAATTTCTTCTTGGATGACAGTATCTCATACTGGTGTTCTTTTATTTTCAAAATATTTCTGATGGTAATCACTTTGGCTAATTTGTTAATGTTAAAATGAACTTTTTTGATCTTTCTATATTTTCACAAAGTCCTTAATATTAAAATAATATATAACTTTACTATTAAAGTTACATATTTAGGTGATACTTCACTTGAAATTGCATTTTCCAAGTTCATCCTGTGTCTAAGAAGTAAAGCTTTCAATCTCAACTCCTGGTATTATGGATTAAATGGATATGACCAAGACTTGGCCACATTACTGACTATTGGGTGAAACTTGTTAGCAGGTGATTGTGAAGGCTAACAAGTTACAATTTGGATTCCTTAACAGATTTTTTTCTGATTATATGTTACTGTTAACATTGATAGTGATTTACCTTCTAGGGTTATGTGGAATATTTAATAATGTAAATTACATTTATTTTTAGCGATGGTATAAGCGATTGTGTAGACTTTAAATTTTTTAGAACTCTGAACAAGAGAGTTCAGAGATTAGAGTAAATTGATAAAGCATAAAGGCAGTCCCCAAGTAGTAATTTTTAGGGTTTCATGAAGCAGCCCACTTCATGGAATCTCCTAGGTTCGGATTCCTAGAGCAATCTGTTTTGGAGCACAGCCTCATTTCTACATTTTCCCTTTAAGACAGTCTACTGAAATCAGTACTGTTTAATTCTGAGTAAATATCTATAGCTGTCATTCTGTGAGATATGACAGGTCTTTTCACAGATTATTGCTTTTCAGATTTAAAAAAGATCTTCTATTACAGTATAACCTTGTTTCCATTCTTCAGTTCATTTTATAACTTCTTATTCTTTTTTTATCATTTTATTATGTTATTGTTTGTCTTTCAATTATTGTACAGACACACCGCCTTGACAACATTTTGTTGAAAGGTAGATATAATTGTTTTTATTTTTTTTTAATTTTAAACATGCATTTTAGACACTGTTTAAAGGACTTACCAGCATAAAGTATAATGTTGAGACAGCCTGAAATGAAGAGGGACTGTCCAATAATATTGTCATCTCGAAAGGTGAGATCTTCTAGGCAACTTAACACTTGCACAGAATCTTGATATCTAAGGAGAAGCAGGAGAAAACATGTCTATGCAGCTGTAAGAAGCTGGTTTCCAAAAGGTTTGTCTCCATTTGTTGTGAAATCTTGGTAATGTGTGTGTGTGTGTGTGTGTGTGTGTGTGTGTGTGCCTGAGGATGACAGCAGTGTAAGCATTATATATAAACATGAACCCTCTAACAACTAATTAATTGTTATTGGGAGGATTTGTGATTTGGGCTGGGAATCAAACCAAAACACATGACATGGACAGCTATATATATTTGGCAGCTAAATAAATAAAATATATTAGCAAAATTGTTCATTCACATATCGGTTTATTTTTTTCTATATGTATGTAATGTAAGCATGTAAAAACATTCTCTTATGCATTACTTACATATATAGTTTATATTATAGACATATTTTCATGGGGGTTGAAATATTTCATGTACATTATCCACAATTTAAGCAACATAAGAAATGTATTTCAACTTGAAGACTTATTTGGCTTGGACTATATGTTGATGTTACATACCAGGAAGGAATAGCAGCAAAGCCCAAAGTGGGCAAAACACATCCCAACAGTATGTGTCTTGTTTGCATATGTCTGGAATCACATTAAAACACACCAAAAGTGAATACTCCTTCACTATAATGAAACTTAAAACAGCTCCCAGTGATGTCAGTGAAAACTATTTTGAAGTTTCACTGCAGAGTGGGGTGAAATTTTCAAGAAAGGTTGCTAAAATAGAGACTCTCTCCTACACACAGACACATTTTTTCACTGAGAAATTAAAATACTTTGACGCCCATTAAGATTTAAGCTCTTGCTTTTCCTGACCTAGTGCCTACCATCCCTGTCCTATTGTCCCCATTTATTCATACCTATTTCCTGTATTCTTACTCATGTTTATACTTATATCTATCACCTTGTAAGCGATTGACAAATCAAATAAATAAAATAAATAAATCCTAGTTACTGAAGCTTGGGAAAAAGAAAGAGATGATTCCACCACCAGATGGATTTGCAATTGATTGACCAACTACACTCAGCAGGTAATCTTCAATAGAACTACATCAACGGGTGAAATATGAAGTGGGGTATCTTAAGATTCTGTCTTCAATCCAGTGCTCTTCAACATCTTCATAAATGAGTTAGACTATGGGATAGAAGGGGAACTAATCAAACTTGCAGATGACACCAAGCTGTGTGGAATAGCCAGCATTTTAGAAGATAGGCTCAGGACCCAGAATGATCTTGGTTTGAATGCTGGGCTCCATCCAATAAGATGTAGTTCAGTGGTGAGAAAATTAAGGTCCTGTGTTTAGGCAGGAAAAACCAAATGCATAGGTTATAAAATAAACAGCCCCTGGCTTAACAGTGGTAATTGTGATGGGGATCTAGGTGTTTTAGTGGAGCACCACTTAATTATGAGCTAGCAATGTACTGCAACTGCTAGGATGCATCAACAGAGTGATAGTGTCAAGACAATCAGAAAATTGCATCTAGTTCTGGTCATGATACAAAAAAAGAGACCCTGAAATGTGTGCAGAGAAGAGCAACAATCATGATAAAGTGTCTGATAAAGGGTTGGGATTCAAAAATTTTTACTGTTGGTTCTGTGGGCATGGCTTTGTTGGCGGGATGAGTCAACCTTGAGCCTGGTGGTATTTGAGCTGCCAAACTGTAGACAGCTAGCTGCAGAAATAACTTGCAGTACTGTACTCTAACCACTGCGCCACAGAGGCTCATTACTATACATAGTAATGTTATCATATTTAAGAAAGCATGTTTGTCAGTCTACTGTGTTCTCTGCTGAACTTGCATTTTGTGAATTGTTATTCAGATTTCTGTTCAGCTTTGAGATTGCAAACTATATTTTTTCTGATTTTTATTCTTTTATCTAATCTTTATATCTGAATTTCAATATTGCAGAAAGAAAGAAATAATATACCAACCAGTTTATAACTGTAATTTTCTAAAGAAAGAGAAGTTATTTTGGGGGATCAGCTTTGACCATCCCATCTGAAATAGAAAACTCTTTTTTAGTTAAATTTTCTAGGGTTTCTACTTTTCATATAATTTTTTGCTTAGGCATACTTGTTCATTATTTTACTAAACCTGGAAGGAGAGAGAACCAATTTTCGGGATCTAATCCAAAGCATAAACTTCATAGAAACCAACCAGGTGGTAAATAAGGGAAACTCAGATACTAAAGAGTAGGTGTAGGAAGCAAACACAGGATCAATCAAACAGGATTTAGATGCCTATACTTAGATGTCATACATTAAGTATGAGAAACAAGCAGGGTAAACTTTGAATCCTAGTGCACAAGGGCAGGTATAACATTGTTGGCATTTTCAAAACTTGGTGAGATGAAACACATGGCTGGAACATAGATTTAAATTGTTCAAAATAAACAGACCAAACAAAAGAGGATGTACAGATGTATTATATGTAAGAAATAACCACACTGTTATAGAAATGGGGGAAAGGATAAAAACCTTAATGAATGCATTGGGATTGAGATTAAAGGGAAAAGGAATTACATTGTCATAGGTGCACACAATAGAACACCCAATCAGAGAAAATAGATAAACTTTTTCCTAATAAGTTAGTGAAGCTGTAAGGAAACACACTATAGTAATAATAGAAGATCTAGCTATTCTGACATCAACTGGAAGACAAACTGCACCAAAACAGATTCCTGACAAACCGAGCAATTGTCCCAAAAAAGCCAATGCAGTCTAGAATGCATCAAGAGAAGGACAGTATGAAGAGCCTCTTTTTGTCCATCTTTTCGGTTATCATACCGCTGTAATCTTATTGTGTTCTTCATTGTCTTTTGTTCTATTATTTTACACTTTTTTGTTTACACTCTTTTCATTTCTTTCATTTTATTGTTGTAAACCATCTAGAATAATCCCATGGTGAAACAGGCATTTTATTATTATTATTATTATTATTATTATTATTATTATTATTATTATTATTATTATATATTCTGTAAATAGCATGCAAAACTACTGTGGGACTTCTGAATACAGACTGACAAAGTTTTGGAACACAATACCCCAGATATCACGATTGTGGAGAAGAAAAAAGTGTGGATCATCGACATTGCCATACCTGATGACAGCAGAATCGACAACAAACAACTTGAAAAAGTCACCAGATATCAGGACTGGAGAATCAAAACTGGCAGGAGACTCTTGGCATAAACCAGTGCAGTGGTTCCAGTGATAATCGGCACACTGGGTGCTGTGCCAAAAGACAAGAGGCAAGCCACTAAAAACAGTTGGCGCTGACTGTTGAGGGTAATTCCCCGTTAGGAGAATTTTGAAGCGCTTATAGGGAGACGTACTAGAGAGTAGTGTTGAATAATACACAAACAGCACACAGATACACTGCACAGTAAATGTAGGTTTTTTCCAGAAAGGTTTAAGCAAAGTCCAAAATAAGCAGTCCAAAAGTCATTCACAAGTTAATCAGTCAGTTTTTCAATCCAGGGATATTCCAGTAACAAAGTCCGGGTGTCAAAAACAGGTATCAGACTATACATTAAATCAGTAATAATCAGTCAATTAGGAAAAAATGGAGCAATAGCAATACGTTCCAACAGAAGGAAATAAAGATGCACTCTCTTCTCTTCTGAGACTTCAGACTAACCAGGTTTCTGGCTCCATCTTATTGGTCGTTTTGAGAAACCACACCCAATTACATGCTCTTGCATTTCCCTTAAAGAGACAGTATTAAAAATGTTTATTTCCGGTTTATATATTTCTAACCCAAATACCTGTTAGGTGTTCATTATACCTAACATTCTTCCCCTTTGGGTAAGATAATATATACAACCTTACATTCTAAGTCCATAATCTTCACAGCATATGCCTTATGCTTTATAGAGCCTTGCTCTTTGTAAAATGATCTGCTATATTGTTTTCTGACATACGGTTTCTAGCTTAATCATCTTACTTTGCACACATTGTCTCACATTTAAATATCTTAAATCTGTGTGTTTTGTTCTTGTTTTTAACAGCAGTATTTGAAGCCATCTGTATTGCCAATTGGTTATCTTCGTAAACAACAATAGGATGTGTTACATTAATTCCCATATCAATTAATAATTGCTAATACAAAACTAAATCTATACATAAGAACGACAAACATGAGAATTCAGCCTCCATTGTTGGACAAAACTTAGATTTTCTGTCTAATAGATCTCCATCCAATCAATGCTTTTCCCAATAAATACAGCAGTACCTGATGCAAATTTTCGTAATATTTATGTCTCTGTAACAAAACTTGCATCAAGCATATGCAGTTAAATTCAGATCATCTTTGGGTTCAAATGCAATGGCATAATGCATTGTCTGTTTCAGATATCTTAACACACGTTTAAGCCCATGTCACACTGCACCAACAGATGGAAAGAGGATGAAAATTGGAGAGAAACACTTGCCATTCTGTTGTGTTAATGCGATGCTTCCATTCTATACTCACTGCGTCCGTTTTTCTTCCTCTCTATCTGTCCACATCCGTCGACTAAGGTTTCCATCCGTCATAAAAGTTTTGAACTGCTCAAAACTTATTGAGCGGAAAATGTATCCAACGCGTCTCGTTCTGCATCCGCTACACATACGGGGAACATCCGTTCTACATCCATCGTCATCCGTTACGCATCCGCTATGTCCGCTAGGCATCCGCTGCGATTCCAGGCAGCTCAAATCGGCTCCAGCAGGAAACCAAAACAGAGGGAGGAAGCAAAATGGATGCGGAACGGACACAAAGCATTAGTAGCACGGACAGAGGATAAGGATGAAAGCGGATTGCAACTCGCAAACAAAGATTTAAAACGGAAAAAAACGTTCGCAGCAGAGGGACGTATCTCGGATAATAGGATGTCTAGAGGATGCCTAGAGGATGCAAAAGGACACCATAGTGGAAAACCTATATTGCCTATAAAAAGGGAGCAAATCACCTGGATCTCACTTTCAGACCAGGCAGCCCTGCTGTGCAAACCTCTGCCAGCCTTCATCTGGCTCTTGCTCTTCCACAGCATCATATTGATGTCCACCATGGATCGTAACAAGTCCTTTTGGAAGCCACCACATCATTCTGCAACAGGGTAAGCCATCTACACGCTCTTTCATCTGTTCTACGGCGAAGAAAATGAGGTGGCCAGAAAGCGTCTGGGTCCGAAGATGGATCGGGAGAAAGAGGCAGAGTACGGACTTGTACAACAGCTGAGTGTGGAGCTGAGGAACAAAGGACACTCGTGCATTCCAGAACTTTATGAGGAAGCCTCCAGCCATGTTTGACAAAGTTTGTGGAGCGGCTGACACCAGGTTGACCAAGCAGAGCACCAACCTCCGGCCCAGCCTGGACCCTGGGCTCAAGGTGGCACTGATTCTGTGCCACCTGGCCTCAGGAGGACCACCTACAGGAGCATGCAGTACGGCTGGAGGGGTGCCACACAACACCATCAGCAAGTGGTCAGAGAAGTGATTCAGGCCATCATCGAAGAATACCTTGGAGGAGCTCCTCCAGTGCCCCTCCACTGAAGAAGGCTGGAAGAAAGTTGCAGAGCAGTTGTATCAGGAGGTGGAACTTCCCCCACACATTGGAGCAAGCACGTGGCCTGCAAAGCTCCAGCCAAAGTCAGGGTCCACTTATTTCAATACAAGGGCTTCTTCAGCGTCATCCCCTTCGCCCATGGTCGATGCGACTACAACTTCATGTACATCAATGCTTCAGGGCAGCAGGTTAGCTTCAGATTGCCCAGGGGTTGGAGAACGCCTTTGGCATCCTGCCAACAGGTTTCCAGGTACTTCTCACCACCATGCCAGCATCGCCCACAAGACCGTGAGGAGGATCGTTGGAAGCTTGCTGCCTCCTGCACAATCTCATGCGCACCCGGCTACCCAGTCTTGCAGAACAGGCTCATGACCTCCAACAAGGCAATGGGGACATGAGCCTGGGGAAGGAGGCAAGGGAAAAAACCTGATAGATACTGAGGATGTTGCAAGGCTCCAACAGAGCCTCACGTGAAGGGAAGAGCAGCACAACCTCCTTGAAACACTGGTGCAACTCCCCAGCTGGAGCAGTGGGAGTGCAAGACAGGATGAAAGATGATTAATGGATGCTTCCTTCAGCCTGTCTCATCATACTGATGAGATTGGGCCATGTGTGGTTGGTGGGGCCTACAATGAAACAGGATTTAATAAAGAGTTGTGTTTATGTTCAAATGTGTGGATCAAATGATTACATTTGTTATTGATAATGAAGGGCAAAAGGTGTGGCACCTGGAGGGTGGACCATACAGTCCCACTATGCTTGCACTGGAGGTTTATCTACCCACAGCTATTACCCATCCCAAAGGTATCCCTGCCCATCCCACTGCTATCCTTACCCATTCCCAAAGGTATCCCTGCCCATCCACTGCTATCTTAACCCATCCCACAAGCATGCAGAGGCTTAAACCATTTCTAAAAGTTCCACCAAGACTTTATTGAAAAAAATAAATGAAGCAAGTGTGTGAAGCAAAGATAATCTTTATTAATAAGAAGCTGTAAAAGAAAAATGACCCAAGTCAAGTGTCTAAATAAAGTCAACAGTAGCCACCAGTCTCTGCACTCTTCTTGGTCACTCGGAGGTGTGCCCAGTCTCAGGGTGAAGGGTCCAGGTGCTGTGGAGGTGGCTTGCTGCTGGAGTGCTGGTCTGAGGCACCATTGGGGTGCCTGGCCCCGAGAGGACAACAGGGGATGGTGTGTTGAGGAAGCTCGCAGACAGCTGGCTCAGCTCCGTAATGTTGAGAGCTCCTTCCTCCATGCCATGCGGGGTGTCAGCCCCAGTACCGATGAACAAGATGTACTGAGCCGGGCTTGGCTGTGGGGTGGAGAAAGGAGCAGTGTTAGTGGGGCTGTCTGGTCTGCAGCTGGGTGAGGACTGCCATCGGGTGCATCTGTAGCGGGGTGGCATCTGTGGCATGGCTTGGCATCGGTGGCGTGGGTGGCATCAGTGGAACGGTGGCAACGGTGCATCCGATGAACATGTGCCTGGACTGGAAGGCCTGCTTCCTGTGCTGCTGGACCTCCTGGTACCGTAGCCTTGGTAGGTGAGGACATGTGGAAAGCCTTGGAATGGGAGGACATCACCTGGGGTGGAGGAGCAGACCTGGACTGGGGTGGAGCAGGTTCATTCTGGGTCTGAAGGTTGTGAAGCAGCTCGGTGATCCTGTCCTTCACACCTGATACGGGGCTTACTCCGCCGGGGTTCCCATGTCATGAGGTTCAGGTTCACATAGGTGAGGAAGGGCTTGTGGTTGGAGGATGAGGAGTCGCTGTGTACCAGCTGAGAGAGGAGATCTGCGCTGCTCCTGATGGTGGTCTTCTTATCTCCAGCAGGACAGTGTGGCTCTGGTCCTCCGGTTTGCCTCCCTGCTTTCGTGGAGGTGAAAGCTGGGGATCGAATGTGGGTTGGGCTGTGGTGGAAGTGCCGTCTCCTTTCTCCACTGCGTCAGGGGGTCCTCCACGTGCTCCGCCACGGATAGTACAACTGTCGGAGGGTCTCCGTCATGGGACGCTCCACAGATACCTGCTGAGGAACAGGAGCTGACTCTCTGCCAGAAGAGGACTGGCTCTCACAGGCTGCCTGAGAGAGAAGGTTGTGAGAGGGGCTGCTCCTCGGTGGCGGATCTCACCCTCCAGGAAGCTGCACTTGGCCATCACATAGGTCTCTCTGTCCGTCAGCTTGACCACGGCCTGGCCAATTTCTTGAGGTGCAGCTTCCCGTAACCAAGGTGTGCATGTGCTCCACCAGTCGAGGAGCCAACTCCAAAGTGGAGCCCAGGCTCTCCGCCTTCTTCTCTCCAAGCAGCCTGCTTCCTTCTGGTGCCCTATAGAGCCTGTGTCCCTTCCACCATAGATACTCGTTCTCTCTCAGCACTCCAGCACCTCATCCTCATGTTCCTCTTCTATTGGTTCTTACCTCCTCTCCCGTTCTCGCGTCTGCCTCTTCCTCCCTTTGCAGGACCACATGGGCCCTCATCAGAGGGGCTTCCAGGTTGTAGGGGCTGTTCCTCCAACACCACCACCAGCAGCAGCAGCAGCACCAGCAGGCCAGGAACACCAGCAGGACAAGGAGCACACGAGCATGACCCAGGAGCACCAGCAGGACCAGGAGGTATGTGAGCAGCGCCAGCAGAGTAAGCAGCAGCAGAAGCACCACACCAGGAGCAGTGCCAGCAGAGTAAGCACCAGCAGAAGCACCACCGCCATAAGCAGCAGCAGCAGCTCCTCCAGAAGCAGCATCAGCAGAAGCCCCAGCCCAGAAAAGCGAGGCCGGCTACAGAAGCCCCAGCAGAAGCAGAGTGAGGGCCAGGGGTGGAGGGTGGCCCTGTTCCTCTTGCCAGGGCTGGCAGCAGATGGCTGAGACTTTTCTCTTTCTTCCCCATGGTTGTGGGGTTGCTGGCTGGCAGGCAGCTGGCAGGCTGGTAGGCAGGCTGGCAGGCAGGCTGGAGAGCTGTGTCTGTAAGCAGGTTTTTCCTCTGTTGACCTGCCTTGGAGCTGCTTCCCTTTTATCCGTGGGGCTGACGCAATGCATCCTCCCACATTGCGCAGTGAACGCTAGGCATCCGCTAGGCATCCGCTAGGCTTCTGCTCTGCATCCGCTTCATCGCTCGGCATCCGCTGTGCATCTGCTTCATTCCGCTCGGCGTCCGCTCTTCATCCGCTCTTTCCGTTCCGACGTCCGCTTGTTTGCTGCACTCCCCCGGAAGCCTTGCGGATGTGCCATCCGCTCTCATCCGCGCTTCCATTTCGCTAGGGCTTTCCATGGAGCATCCCACTTTCCATCCGCCCTACATCCTCCCCCCGTCTGTTCCTTTCCGTGTTGTCCGCTCTGGTTATGCACCATTTTTGCCCTTTTGAGAGTGGATAACAACGGATGGAACATTTTTCTCGTCTGCTGTGTCCTTTTTAGAAACGTTTTGCATCCGTCGGCCGGTGTGACAGGGCCTTTAGCAGCTTAGCAGTGCCTTTCAGATGGGCTCAGCGTTAAATCTACTAATTGATTAACACATGTATGCAATATCTGGCCTTGACCAATTACTGAGGATAAGATAAACCAACCAATCAAGGACTGATAAATGTTCTTATCAAAACAGGACTTTGAACATCACTACTGGCTAACTCCTGGCTCATTGGTGTTTTAGCCAGCTGTACAAAGTTCCATTTTATAACTTTTTAGTAATTGGGTTAATTTTATCTGCCTGTGAGATCTTATATCCTCCCGTAGTTCTATCTATTTTCAAACCAAGATAATGTTTGATTTCTCCTAACTGTTTATCTTAAATTTATTTTCCAGCAGTGAAATTATCTCAGTAGCTTCTTGTTCAGTATTGGTGATTAATGGCTTTGTCATCAGTGATAATAGGAACAATGAAATCATACCATCTATTCTCTTTTAAACAAACTTTGAATCAGCCATGCCAGCTACAAAGCCTATTTTAGAGTTAAAGGGCCTGTCACATAGGCAACAGGATGCAAATTTATGTAAAAAGGACACAGCGGATGAGAAAATAATTCCATCATTGTTACCCCTTTTCAAAACTGCCCCAAGTTTGCATAAGCAGAACAGACAACAACAGAAAGGAACGGAATGGGGACGAGGACATAGCCAGGATGTAAAGGTGGATGACTCCATGGAAGCTTGCGGATGGAAGCGGATGCACATCCGCAGGGCTTCCGGTGAGCACAGCGAAGCGAGACGCGCAGTGGAAGGAAGCGGATGCCTAGCGGATGACGCAGATGCATCACGGAATGCCTAGCAGATTGCCTAGCGGATGCCTAGCAGATGCCTAAGCGGAAATGCCTAGCAGATTGCAAAGCGTTTCACTGCGCTTGCGGGGAGGATGCATATGTGTCAGCCCGCGGATATAAAGGGATGCAACTCGCAAAGCAGGTCCACCATTCAGAGGAAAGGACCTGCTGCTAGACAACATCTCCAGGCAACAACATGGCGGAAGAAGGGAAGCCTGTGCCATCTGCTGCCAGCCCTGCAAGAAGACAGGGCCACCATCCCACCCCCTGGCCCTGACTCTCTGTCTGCTGGGGCTTTCTCTGGTCAGGCTGGACTCTTCTTGGTGCTGGGGCTTTCTGCTGGCGCTGCTGCTGGTGCTGGTGCTTTCTGCTGGTTGCTTACTCTGCTTGCGCTGCTGCTAGTGTGGTGCTTCTTGCTGGTGCATTACTCTGCTTGGCGCTGTCCTGTGTGCTTTGGTGCTTCTGCGGTTGCTTACTCTGCTGGCGCTGCTCCTGTGCTGGCGGCTTCTGCTGGTGCTTAAATCTGCTGGCGCTGCTGCCTGGTCCTGCTTGGTGCTCCTGGTCCTCCTGTCCTGCTGATGCTCCCTGGTCCTTGCTGTCTGAACTGGTCCTGCTTGGTCCTGCTGCTGCTGCTGGTGCTTACTCTGCTGCTGCTGACCTGGTCCTGCTGGTGCTCCTGGTGCTGCTGGTCCTGCTATTCCTCCTTTTTGCTGCTACTGTTGTTGCTGCATGCTAGTGGTAGGTGGTGTGGTGGAAGCAGTCCCAGACCTCGAAGCCCCTCTATTGAGGGCCCAGATGGCCTGCAGAGGGAGGAAGAGGCGATTACACGGCAGAATGGCGAGAGAGGCAATTACTTCCATCTCGTCTTCTTG
>BHFT01018569.1:0-73234 GCA_004320025.1 Laticauda laticaudata | reverse complement strand
CTGTATGTGTTTTTTTTTCTTTTCTTTAGGAGGGAGGATGTCAGCTGTTTGTCCAAGATTGAGGGGGTGAATGATAAGATAATCAACTTACTCCTATGCTTCAGTGAAGTTTTTTATTCATCTTCCACACCACACAACAGTAAGCAATCAAATTATGTTTAAAGTCAGCTCTGGGTTTCATTGCAACCCGATCTGTATTTAAACATGTTATACTTTGGATAACAACATAATTACTATAACCACCTTCCATCTGGCTTCACTGCCTAACATCCGGCATCTGTAAATTAAAGAAACATGGTAACTGCACCTTTCCCCTGCTCGATGAGTCCATGTACCCTCATTTATTTCTTAGTATTATTAAAACATCACCCCCTTAACATCCAGCCATGAATCATTATTACCACTCCTTGTCCTTGTCCTTGTCAGGAAGCCGATGTTAGTCATTTGATGAACATTCATTATAGTGTCCATGTGGTAACACTAGGCAAGTGAAAGAATATAGTCATATCACATCCTGGCTGTCTTGGCTCCAGTCCATTCTTTATTGGAGTCGTGACAGAGGAGTTTGCCAGGGGGATACCTGTCAGCTGTGAAATTCAGCTGCCACATTTTATTTGAAGTGGGTTGGAGGAGTTAGAAAGTTCAAGGTTATTCTGTATGTTGTATTAAGAAATTCCAGTTGCAGTTAACTGGTTCTCATGATTTATGAAGTGTAGAAGTGGGAGGAAAGAAGGGAGGAGAGAAGGTGGATTCTGTGTAGCGTGCAAAAATAATTTCACTTTGGGAAATTACTTTAAACATACTAGATCTGTTTCTAAATAAATCAATTGGACAGAAAATGTCTTGGAGTGATTGATTTCATGGATACTTTCTGGATGCCTTACAATAAGCAACTGAAAGCCGTGGAATATTTTCCTTACTAATCTTTAAATTAAGAAATGCTGCCTTTAGTGTTGACATCACTACCCAACCAGACTTATTAAAAGGTAAAAAAATCTTTGAAATTAAGAAATTATTCTCAAATTGTGTAACTTGGTAGTATAGCATGTTACACTCAATCAGTTCTGATGAACAAATCAATCAACTTTTCCCATGATATAAAACAAGTGAAACTTGCAAAAAGTTTCATGACATTACCATACCCATCCCTAGCACTGTATAGAGCTACAGTAGCTCTATAGCTACTAAATGTGTTCAGATCTTAAAAAATACAGTAGTCCTTGAAAGCCAGAGCATTGTTTAATCACACCACAAAAAAAAAATCTAAAGCTGATGAAAAATATTTATACCAGGTTTATTTCCATATATGAATAACTTAATAGCATGAACAATGCTGGTTCTGCCAAGCGACATTCTAATGTATAATGAAATCTATTTAACAATAGAAGATAAATAGGACATTAGGAAATTATTTTCATCAATATAAAGTAAAACTGATTTTCCTTAAGATTACAAGGTTTTTTGCCTTCTTTAAAATGATTAGTAACTCAATAAAAAACCCTCAATAAGAGGGGAAACATGACCTATTATGTATAATTTATTTCTCTCTGGATTTTTGCAATAAATAATACATTCAAAGTGTGTATTGACCTACTGAAATCTTCATACAAGGTTTGATGCAAGACTTTTCTTTCACAGCTGTGAAAATCCAAGACAGAAACTGTCATGTTCTATTGGCGATAAAATAATGCCACCCCACAACCTGCCATATTAGCTCAATCACTGGTGTCAGTTAATGTTAACAACCAGGAAGCCATGTTTCCTCCATAGACATAGAGATCTATGATGACCCGTCGCCTCTCAAAATAACCCAAAACATAAATTAAAGTCCGATAAGGCCTTCAACTTAACCTCAGTGTTTTATTAGGCACAGTTTAAAGTCACAAAAGAAAATAATGAGGCAAACAGAAAACCAAAACAAACCACATTGATGAGAGTTTTGAAGCAAGCCAAGATAATTAATCATACACTCCAGGAAAATAACTGAGACAAGTCCATGGGAAGAAAGGCAGCAAGCTAAACCTCTTTCAAGGTGAACACAAAATTGACTCATGCAAATTCTAACTGTGCATCACACATATAGCACACTTATACATATAGCTCCCACCTGCAAGCCATGAGGAGGATCATGGTAATCTCCTCTTGAGTAGACCTCACTTTTCCCTGATCCTCTCCTCCCTGCGTGACCTAGGATGGATAGGGGATGGGCCTGGATCCTCCTCTGTTGCTCAGCCGGCCTCTGCCCTTCCCCAGCCTCCTTCACCACCTCTGGAGCCACACTCCCACTCCCTGTTGGCTGTTCCTCCTCTTCCTCAGACTCAGTCTCCACCAAGGGCATGACAAGATCTTTAAAAGAATGTCATTGTATCTATCAGCCCAGCATAAACTAGCTTTCAAATAAATTCTTTGAAAATATTCCTAAATGTTCTGCCTCAGATAAGAATTCAAGGACTTGTTTGATCTGCTTTTAAGTTGGTTCTGTTTGGCATGGATTATTTTTCAACACATGCTGATACACAATCCAGATTCCAGGAAGATCTAAAAGAAATGTCTTACAGTCACATAAAGTGCCTGCAACTTTAACCCCAAAAGTTTCAATTCTTTTTCTTTATGTAAAAATGACATCATCATTAAAAGCTTTTGAGGACTTGTAGTTTTAATCACAAATTCCAGCTACACTGAGTAGTTAGGGTTGCTGAAGTATTGTACTTTAAAATAGAAACACTCTCAGGAATTGTAGGAGAGAAAATCATTGTGTTTTAAAAAAAAAACATACACAATCACTCCATCTTTCCATTGTTCTGTACTGACAGATATTCCAGCAATATCTTCATAAATTTAATCTACCATGTAAGAATAGAACATATTTTAGATTGAAAATATATACGATGGCAAACCTGAAACAAGATACATTACAATGTGTAGGTAGAAGTGAGCCCTAGCTTATTCAGCACATTGGAAGAGATGCTTGTGTGAATCTCCTCATGTTTAAGCAGGATCAGTTTCAGTTCTACAGGTGATCATCAATTTATGACCTTTCATTCAGTGAACATTCAAAATTACAACAGTGCTGAATGATGGTACTTACAACCCCTGCCTCAAGTTTTAATTTTTGTAGTGCTCCTGCGGTCATATGATCAAATGTAGATGACTGGCAGCACTCATTCTTGCACCCCCACCCTCACTATGTGTGTCTTTTCTCTCCCCACCACCACTCCCAAGAGGTCTGAGCCTTTTTCCTGCCCGGATTCATTTACCTTTACCTTTACTTGACCAACTGATGCAAGGTGCAGCTAAAAAGCTAACTAAGGCCATCTTCTTCAAGGCTATCTGGGAACAGTAAGTTTGCTGGCTGACTTACTGCTCCTGGCCAGACTTGAGAAAGATTACAACACTACCCTTGTGGAACATTGCCTTCCTTGAGCTTTCTAGCTGAGTTTTGCATCAGTTAGGCACATCTGTCAGAAGATGCAGTAAGTGAAAAGATAAGTGAACCTAATGGTCCTAGCTAGCTCTCCCACCCTGTAAAGTACCCATGCATGCGTGCTTTAGATTGTGGTCATTGAGCATGGTGGTCATATCAGTCTCACTTAATGACCACAACTATCTATGACCAAAATTCAATTGTGGTTGTAAATTAAAGACTACCTGCAATTACACCAGTATAGTTTGGGAAGTACATACATGTTCAATAAGAGCAGTATGGTTCACATAAGTAGCACTATCTTGGAAATGTGATTGAAGCTGGACTTCTCCTGTAGCTACTGATATCACTTACCTTGCCATTTTTCATTTCACTTTCTGGTTTGCTTATTCAACTATAAAGTTCAGAAAATAGATTTAACTTGATGGTATCTGCTCTTTGTGGATTCTGATATATGTGCTCTTGTATAAATGAATCAGCATATCTTGAAAATTTGAAAATTCTGTTCTTCGGAACAGAAAAATATCCTTGGGGATTTAACCAGTTATATTATTTTAGTCATGATAGTTAAGAATGCTGGAGTCAACATCCCTTCAAGATGTTCAAGATCTTGGGCAGAGTGCTGTGCTATCTCTGGACTCAGATCTAACTATAAGAGGTGTGGTGGCAAAGTGGTGGCACATCAGTGGCACTACTGCTGACTGCTGGCTGCAATTTGGGTCTCACAAGCTCAAGGCTGACTTCCATCTTTCCAAGGTCGGTAAAAAATAAGAACCCAGATTTTGGGGGGCAATATGGGAGGGCTATAAAGGGAGGGCTATAAAGCACTGTGAAACAGTGTATAAGTCTTAGAGCTGTTGCTATTGCTAACTATAAATCTTGTTTAAATCAGACCTGCATTACTTTTTCTAGGCTGATAAATGCAATTGCTTTAGGGATAGCATTCTAGAGGCCACATTTCTCTAAAGTTCTGTTCCAAACTTGACAAAACCTATTTTGTTTGTTTCACATTTACCTTTACTGTTACCACTAAAGAATTTTGTAGCTAATTTTGCACCCGAAGATTTTTGAGGTTGTATGACCTCCTTAATAAATCAATAAGAATGTAACATCCATTAGCCCATTCTTCTATTCACTGCCTTTTGATTTAGGGCATAATTGTCAACATGGTTTACATTAAAGGAACCATGAAATCAGTGAAATCATCTTTTCCTGATCAGAGCTGATTTAAATTTTCCAACAGTACAAGACTGAAGAATACTGAGCCTCTTCTAAATGTTGAGGAAGTCAATATATATTTTGCTTTATTCCTGAATCTTCATTTTAGTTGGTAGAACTTAATAATGATTCTTTGCCTCATTTACTCTTTCATTACTTACTTGGCAATTATTTAATGAAAATGATGACTTTATTTTAAATCAAGTAATGATTGGGAAATGAAAACCTCACAGTCCATAGACAACAATCACCAGCACATTTATTTTCTACCATCCATTTTGCAGTAACTGTCTTTTAACCAATCTCACTTAAATACTGACTTTCCCCCTTCTGGCATCTGTGTTCTCTGCATGTGCTACCTTTCTTCAATTGTGTTAGTTAATATACCATGATGTCATACTAAAGCAGAAGTGCTTTATTATGGCCCCTTTATTCCTCATGGACTTCACCTCCCAGAATTCCTAAGTCAGCATGGATGGCTCAGAAATTCTGGGAGGTGAAGTCCACAAGTCATAAAAGGGCCATTGTTCCCCACCCCTGCACGAGAGAATTACCAGCAGATGGTATAGTCAGAGAATAGCATTAAAAATATTTCACTGGTTTTTCATGTTACAAGCAAAGCAAACATAAAGAGGAGAAATTAGGATCTGCAAAAAGACAGACAATTATTTTAGAGTTGTTTTTGAATGATTGCATGTTTCCAAAATTAAGTGTATCTTAACTTCAAGGTTACTATTTAATTGATAGTGCATTAGTTTTGCATAGTTACTGCCATGGAGACAGCAGAAATCTATTTATTGTTATGCAAATTTTATCCAGATTCCTTCTCCATCTATGTAATTGGAATACATTCCATTCCATAATTTTGCAATATGAGGATTTTGGGGGCCTTGGGGGTGGGTGGGAAAAATGGCTTATATTAAGAAAATGTGAACATAAATACACTTATTAGAAGACATGTAGATAGAAAAAAAATGATTGCAAAAATATCACACCCTAAGAAAAATGAATGAAAAATAATTATATCAAGAGAAATAGTCACATATATGTGTTACCATTGTTCTGTAATTTTATAGCCATATTGCAAATGAATGCGGAATAAATTATTTTTAAAAAAAGAGAAAATCAAAAACTGGTCCCAACATTCCTTACTAGCATACAGATTAATGAAAATCTGAATCAAATTATTTCTGTTTGATAGTTAAAATTATTTGCTGTGTGATTGAACACTTTAGTATTTGTATTAATACATTTGTGCATATGCAGACATATTCACTATGCAATAGCTAATAGCTTAGATGCATTAAATAGCATATTCAAAACTGTTCTACAATCTCCAAAGACCATGATTTATATATGAGCAATAGATCTATTACCTTATTATTTACCATCAGCTAAGATAGCTAGAGCCATATAATGATTCAGGCACCAGAGCCTGTAACTTATAGTTCTTCCTAAGGTTCAAAGCTTTGGACCAACTATATCTCTTTCTCACACTCTTTCTTGATCTCTCTCCTATTCCTCTGTCTCTATCTCTCCCTCATCCCAGGAAAGAGACAATGACAAACACACCCACACATTCACATCCTGAAGTCAACTTGGACATAATAATAGAATGGAATGGAGTGGAGTAGGGTGGGGTGGGGTAGGGTGGGATGGAGTGAATTGGAGTGGAGTGGGGTGGGGTGAGGTGGAATGGAAGGGAACAGAACGGAACGGAACAGAACGGAACAGAACAGAACAGAACAGAACAGAACTGAATTGAATTGAATTGAATTGAGTTATTTACTGACCATGTGTGATTGGATACACAAGGAATTTGTCCTTGGTGCATATGCTCTCATTGTACATAAAAACAAAACATACATTCATCAAGAATCATAAGGTACAATGCTTAATGATAGTCATAGGGTACAAATAAGCAATCAAATCATGCTAGGAAACAATCAGTATCAATAATAAAGACACAAGTTACAGTCATATAGTCATAAGTGGGAGGAGATTGAGGATAGGAATGATGAGAAGATTAATAATAATAGTAATGCATACTTAGTAAATAGTTTGACAGTGTTGAGGGAATTATTTGCTTAGCAGAGTGAAGGCATTCGGGGAAAAAACTAGTTGTTCTAGTGTGCAGTTGCTCTATAGGATTAGTTTTATGTGTGTATGTTTTCCAGTATATGCATCAAGCATATTCTTCTTTAGGTCTGAATTGAGCCATATAAAGCGTGTATAGGAGACTGAAGACCAACTCTTCATCTCACCCACCTGCACAACATATTTCCATAGATCACACTATAAAAAGAACAAACCCAAATCATATCCACTAAAATGTGCTCAATAAAGCTGTGGTTTTTTTTTCTTGTAAAATCTAACAGAGTTAGATTGGACACAAAACCATCATATTATATTCTTGTATTCATGGCTCATCAGTTAAAGATACTGAACTTATCATCTGAAATCTGACAACCCAGGCTTAAAATCCCGTGTGAGTGATTCCTGCCCCAACTCCCACCCACCTAGCAGTTCAAAGATGTGGAAATGAGAGTAGAGTAATAGGTATCACTTATTAGGTGGGAAGAGTGTTCTGTGTGCCTTTGGCATATATCCATGCTGACCACATGACCCCATAAATATCTTTGGACAATGCTGGTTCCCTTGGACAAGGATTAAATATTTCTTGTCAGAGAGTCAAACAAATTGGACAGGGAGACTTCAACATTTATGCTGTTTTTATACAATATGAAGAACTTAATAGATTTTAATTGTTTTTTCATCTATATAAAGCTCATATTTCATCACAGAATTGGCTGGAGTACAGGATTTCACCTAAGACAATGACTTCATACTTCTTTACTGATTTAAGAATAAGTAAATGTAATTACATTATAGGAAAAAAAGAAGTAAGGAAAGAGGTAATGAAAAATGTGATAGAATTGGAAAAGATCCATCAGTTCTCTTCTGCTCCCCAGTTATAAGTCATTGCTGTAGACTTAATTAAGTTAAGCTCTCCAACAACAACAAAAATTAATGTGGCATTTAATGTTTGTCATTGTTGGAGAAGATTCCCAGGTTTAAGTGCTTTCATAAAATGCAATGTTATGACATCTTAGATAAATAAGATTTCAACCAGCCTGAAATAATCTCCCAATGAAAATCAACAGTTTCATTTTAACCTATCACCTCCAATAAAAAGTATAAAGAGAGTACTTTGCTCCCTCTTTATTTTATCTCTCTGTGCATCTATTTCTACCATCTTGCTCATTCTTCCCTTTTCTCCCTGAAACACATTTTAATAATTTTGCTTCATAAAAAAATGGATTTAGTCTAAATGGGTAGAATTAAAATCACCCTGCTAAACTGCTTTTAAATCATACCAAGGTTATCTTTACTGACTTAAAAAATAAAATAAAAACCAAATTGATTTTCCTTTTGGGTAGGTCTCTGTTGAAGGTTTGACTGAATATCCAGAAGATGGCAGTATTTTATAGTGATTGAACAATGTATGAATGTATCATCATTAAATTGTTTATCTATCCATCTCATCTAATTCAGATTGATATTTTTCTTTTCAATGACTACTTTCTTAGATGAAGGCAAGCCTGGAACATGTATAATTGTTGTGCTTTGCTTCATCATAAGGGTTCAGAAAACAATTATGTTGAAATATTATACTCACTTAAAGATTTATTTCCTATTCTGGAAATTGTCTAAGAAGCAGTGAATTGTCTAGGAATATCATACAGCAGCATTCTTTCTGTCTCTGTCTCTGTCTCTGTCTCTGTCTCTGTCTCTGTCTCTGTCTCTGTCTCTGTCTCTGTCTCTGTCTCTGTCTCTGGTCAACTCTGAAGTGAATCTGACCAAAGCCATTTTGGAAGCTTCAGGGTTGCCACACACTGGTGGGAGGGAGGAAAATACTTAAATGGGGTTTTGTAGCCAAAACAATAATGTTTTTCTGTGGGAACCAATGACATTCTCACAGGTGCTCTGTGTGTGTGTGTGTGTGTGTGTGTGTGTGTGTGTTTCTCACACACACACATCTAAATGATAATTCTTAAATGATTAATAAATGAACAGTGTTTAAAATTGAATATATCTGTGGTTGGTTAAGGATATTTTATTTATTCATCATACATACTGACTTGTTTGATGAATTCACTGAAACAAATAAAACTTCTAGACTTTTTAATACTATGATATAAGTGAAATGTTTTATTAGGAGATAATTTAGTAAATATACTCCATAATGCAGGTCTTGGGAAATAAAACTCCTTTTTTCTATAAAAAATATAAAATGACAACTTCATTGTAATTTATTCATTTTTTTTTCAAACTCTGGTATTTGAACAATGATTTTATTATTAAATGCTTCAACTTATGTGGTTAGGAGTTTTGGAATTTTAAGATTTACATTTCATCCACATTGCTTCTTTTTCATCCAATGGCTCCAATATAAAGAATCATTTCTACTGGCTATCCATTATATTTATCTGTGGTTTGTTGGCATATATACCATTAAGCATGAAGCCATTTACAATTCATATACTCACACATTGTCCTTAGCCAAAAACCAAACAATATGACTTAAATTTGTTAATCCAGACTGCGTCTGATTAAAATATTATTGTTTAACATAAAAATTCTTTATATGGAAATAAGGAAAACAATCTCACTGAAGATATCTTATTATCATACTTAATCAATCAACAACATTCAAAACTGGACTTACACAACTCTGATTTACTTAACTTTTCATTGAGTTTTGGTGTCCAGCATCATCCTGTTGAAGTGACTTACTAAACTTTTAGTTCTAACCTAATAATTGCTGGAAACTCATGTAATCTTTCTATCTTGGGGCAATACAAGCTCAGGCTAGCATTCAAACTCTTGTTTCCATTGCTAATCTATGAGGAGGTGGCAGTTTAGCAGAGCAAGAGAAATCTTCTCTTCTTCTCTCCCTTCCAAATCATGTTCTGTAGCAAAATTAAGTAGCCCAAAACTCCAGGACCAGATGAAGTCTTCAAAGCTTTTAGAAGCTCCTGAAGAGTGCCCCTAGAAAAGTTTACTAGTTTTGAACATATTATAATATTTACTATGACAGAAGGGAGATTTGATTGCTCTTGCTTATATAATCATTAAAAAATAACTTAAATTGAAATAAAATCCAATTTAATCTTTGATCTGGTTCTACCAATTGCATTTTTTGGAGTAGGGTATTTAGATCATTGTTCAATAGATATGATCTTGGCATAGCAACTCCTTTTTGCAGATTTCCCTCTGAAATCTCAACAGTCCAAGGTTCAAGAACCAGCAGAACTGATGCCTTAGGTGAAGCTATACAAAGACCCTCTCAGCCATCTTTGCCACTTGTTCTTTTAGCAGGAATTATGAATTCAAAGGACTCTAAATTCTGCTCCAGTTACATGGGAAAGTACATCTCACTAAAGATTAAACATGGAGGATTCCTAGAATCAGAAAGGTCAGGCAAAAAACACCACTTGGTCTTGTGGATATTGAGCCTGAATCTGTTCTTCCCTATCTGGGGCTGCACAATTTCCAGGTTCAAGACTTCAACATAGGGTCAAGTTATATAAATGGGTTTCATCAGCATATTAATGATACCTGACCTCAAATGGACAGAGGACCTTACCTAGTGTTTCATGGAGATTTCATGGAGTCAAAAACAGGGCTGTGAAAATATCTACAGACCCCTCACATACTAGACATAAATTGTTTCAATTTCTTCCCTCAAAACAATGCTTCTGAGCAGAGATTGGCAGCCTTAAACACTCAAAAAGCCATTTGAACATGTTTCTCACAGAAAAGAAAACACCAGGAGCCACAAAACCCTTCCCATGCCTGACTATTTCCTGATTGGCCACAAAACTAGCATATGTAGTTGAATTAAATGTTCTGTTTCTTCTGAAACTTTTCTTTTCTTGGACTTATCCATGGTTGGCCAACTGGAGGTTGAAAAGCTCAATAATTTGTGTGCCAGTGGGTGTCACACATTGGCAGTTGTGACATATTTTGAGTAATAGGGAGCCGTAGCAGAGGGGTGAAACAGCCACATGTGGCTCCAGAGCCACAGGTCGCTGACCCCTACTATAGGGCATTGCACACTAGAACTAGTAGACATGAGAACAGTTTTTTTCCCCACGCCATCACTCTGCTAAACAACTATTTCCCACAACACTGTCAAACTATTTAGTAAGGCTGTATTGTTATTATTCTCATCTTTTCTACTACCTACCTCCTTTTCTACGTATGACTATAATTTTGTTGCTTGTATCTTTCCAATTTATAGTGTTTAATATCCTAGTATGATTTATGGTTTATGTTGATTGCTTATTTAATATCCTATGACTATCACTAAGTGTTGCATCTTATGATTTATGATGAATGTATATTTATGTTGACTGTGATCATGATTTATCACTCATTGCTTTATGTCCACTGAGAGTTTATTCATCAAAGACTAATTCCTTGTTTATCCAATCTCACTTGGCCAATAAAGAATTCTATTCTGTTCTATTCTACACAAAAAGGGAGGGAGAGCTAAGGTTTGAGGTTTGCAACAAATGACAGTCCTGTGTGACTTCTCACTGTTATATATTTGTATACTCACCTAGGATAGGTTGGTTCGGATGGCGGGAGATTTGAAGAGCCGTCACTGGCCACGAGCCGCGAGCAGCCTGCCATAAAGGGGCTGCTGCGGTTTCATCGGCAAGCAGTTACTGGAGAGAAAATAAAAAGAATAGAAGATCAACTGGGTCTCGAGTCTTTTTTCTCACAACCCAACATTGGCGATGAGAGTGGGATACTGAAACAAAGGAGCCCAGTTGTGCATGTGGCAATGAGCACCGAGCGAGATGAAATGGCCGGGAACAACTCGCCACCCGCACCATTCAACCCAGCAACTGAAGACTGGGAATCCTACATCGACCGATTTCTCAAGTNGAAATGGCCGGGAACAACTCGCCACCCGCACCATTCAACCCAGCAACTGAAGACTGGGAATCCTACATCGACCGATTTCTCAAGTTTCTAGAAGGGAGCAATTTCCAAGGAATATCCAACATAGGAAGATCCTCACTGAGGATAGGTTGGTCCAGATTGTGGGAAATTTGAAGAGCCATCATTGGCCATGGGCTGTGAGCAGCCTGCTATAAAAAGGCTGCCGCAGTTTCGCCGGCAAGCAGTTACTGGAGAGAACATAAAAAGAATAGAAGATCAACTGGGTCTTGAGTCTTTTTTCCCACAACCCAGCGCTCACTCTGGTCAAAACTGACAAGAAAGGTTCACACAGAAAAAAGGAGAACCTTACATTGAATAAGAAGTTGCATATGTACTTTGCTTGGGGACACAAATAGCACATCAACTTTGAATGAAGCTTCTCAAATCCCTGCTGAGCATTTTGTCTTATGATGTTTGTCTCCATGATTGCCATGCAATTAATGGAAGAATTTCAGGGAAAGGGTGCATTTAGGGTGTCTGTATTACTCTGGAGAGACTCGGTAGGTTAAAACCAGGCATAATTTTTGTAAAGCAAAAAGTATTTATGTGTGTGTGGACGTGGGAGACAAATGAAGTCTAAAAGGTGGGAAATAATTTGTGGTGCCTTTTTTTTCCTCTAGGAGAAATAAACATTCCAAGACAATATTTTTAGAAAAAATGAAGGAAAAGAAAATAGGAGAACCTATTTGTAAAGCAAAAAGTGTGCCTCTGTTTCCTATTGCAGAATAATAGAACACCATGGTCAAAAGCCACCAATAAGACATCAAGGAGCAGCAGGATGGATGCAGCCTCCAATCCCAATTCTGTTACAGATCATCAGCAAACATGATCAATCCTTCTCCTGACTGAAATCAGGACTGAACTCTTGACTGCATCTTGTCTAAGTACTTGGCTTCCTCCAGCTTGCTCCAAAATTTGTATAGGATTAGTTCAAGAAATGATTTCAGAATATGGATATGACAAACCCCTTTTACTTAGATCAAAGGCTTATCTAATTGACTAAGCAGATGGTAATTAAGCTATTAGGATTTTGCAGTACTTCAAATCTGATTTTGAAAATTGCTCTGGAGCATGTAAAAGGACAAATGCTGTCATTGTAGGTATTCCACTGTAAGAATCAGCTTACAATGCAGGAATCAGCTGCAGCTTCTCCATCCTGGAAGCAGATACGGCTGCTTTACTGAATAAAATATTTCATATTTTCAAATAAAAACTGCTTGTAAAGAGGAGGCTAATAGTCTACTTGAATTATGTAAACTACTGTGAGATTTTAATAATCATATTCAGCAGGGAGTCCCAAAGCTGTTAAAACAGTACCTGGAATCCAAGCACACGGTTTGAAAGCTTTAAGTTGTCCAGTTCTGGTAAAGTAAAAAGAGTTGACCTTGCATATCTTAAGGCCTTGTCCCACTGGCCGACGGACGCAAAACGTATGCATAAAGGACACAACGGATGAGGAAAATTTTGGGGGTGGCTCCATTCATTGTCATCTGTTCCAAAAAGTGGCAAAAATTAGCATAAACAGAATGGAAAAGAATGGAAAAGAACGGACGTGGGTAGGATGTAGCGGGGATGTTAAATGGATGTTCGTAGAAAGCCTAGCAGATGACAGCAGATGGAAGCGGATGACACATCTGCAGGGGTTCTGGGGGAGAATTGTGAAGTGGATGCATAGCGGAAGGGGCGGATGCATAGCGGATGATGCGGATGCATCATGGACACCTATAGGAAGCAAAGTGGATGCATAGCGGATGTATATTGGATGCAAAGCGTTCACTGCCAAGCGGGGAGTATGAATTGCATCAGCTCCACAGATATAAAAGGATGCAGCTTGCACACAGTCAGCATTCAGAGGAAAGACGTGCTGCCACATACATCTTCAAAGAACACACATCGGTTCGTCGTACAGGGAAGAAGAGAAAGCAGTTGCATACTTGTGCCAGCCCTGGCAAGAAGGCCAGTAACCACATCCCACCCCCTGGCACTGACTTTGAAGCTGCTGGTGCTTCTCCGCTGGTGCTGTGCTGGTGCTGGTGCTGCGCTTGCTGCTTGCTGCTGCTACTGTATACTGCTGTGCTGCTGGCTGTGGTGGACAGCCCAAGGCCCTCAAGCCGCTGTTCAACGCCTGAAGGACCTGCTGCTAAAGGCCCCCACGAGAGAAGGAAGAGGCAAGGGAAAGGAGAATGGAGAGAGGAAACAGTAACAGTTTTCAAGGAACCATGAGGAGGAGGGTGCTGGTGGCTGAGGGAGAATGAGTACTTCTGGAGAGAAGGCACGAGACTCTATCGCGCCAACAAAGAAGAAACAGGCAGCTTGGAGAAGACAAGGCAGAGAGCCTGGGCTACATTGCAGATGTATTCTCTGGGATGGTGGAAGCACATGTTCACCGGTATGGCAAGCACACCTCAAAAAATCTGGGCAGGCTGCTGTAAGGCTCACTGACTGGAGATTGTACATCAGGGCCAAGTGCAGTTTCCTGGAGGGGTAGAGTCTGCCCGACAGGAGCAGCCCTCTAACTCTTCCTCTATCAGACAGCCCACAGACAGCCACTCCTCTTCCAGCCTTCTCCAGGAGCCATTCCTGTCCAGGCAGGTGTCTTCAGAGGGCCCCACGGCAGAGATCCCCTGACAGCTAGGTGTCCATCTTGGCGTTTCTGCGACTGGAGTGACGCGATCCCTCTAGACTGCTGAGGTTACACTTGCTAGACAATGGGACACAGAAGCGGGAGCCACCAGAGACCAACTTGCACCCCACCTCCCACTAACCAGTTCCCATTTGCAGGAGGTGATGGTTAGAGCGCAGACTGAGGCGCGAGCCCACACATGTCCTAGGTTGGAGATCAGGGGAGCAGATGGAGACCGCAAGCAACGAACCGTCGTTCCTCGAGTGGTCCGACTTAGGCAGACAAGAGAGTCTCTTAGGCTGCTCAACTGCTTGGTCATCATCCTAGTGTAGGCCACCATGCTTGAGATGGAGTATGCCGGAGCCTGGCTCGTACGCCGTGTGATGAAGGAAAGAATACACGCACTGCGCATAACGCCACTTGTGCGGATGTCTGCTGCTGTGCTAAGTCGTGTATGCTGCAACTCGCTCGCTTCCGAGTCTCAGGTCTGCTCCTCCACACCGCAGGCGATGTGTCCACGCCTTAGCCACTGGCATTTCAACGCCTCTACCTAACAACGCTATACTACAGGAACTTGGCCATAGCAGACACACAAACTTCCTGAGTCACGGCCCAGGTCACATCGAGCACGCCAACAATATAGCCACACGCTCCTTCAGCCCGTAGTCGCAGACAGACGCGACGTTATTGCACTATCGTCTGACGACATGCCTCTCCTTCCTTCCACACCATCGCCAAACCATTATGGACCAATCTTGTCATCAGTCTTGTGGTCCCTGAATCCCAGGTCTTAGAGAAGGGCCTCTCAACCTCACGGGACTGCAGCTCAATCTCTTCTGAGAGCTTCTTAAACACCATCCCCTGCTGTACTCTCGGGCCAAGTGCACCAAATGGTGCCTCAACCACAGCACTCAAGCCACAGCCACAGCCACTCCACATCCCTTCGGTCGCTTAACAGCTGAGACCAGGGACATGCCTCAGAGTGACTGAGAATAGGCCAGAGACCTGACGTTTCACTGCTTCACTTTTATCTTTGCTTAAGACACTTCTATGCGTTGCATTTTTGTTTTTTTTTAATAAAGTCATACAGTTATTAAGAAAATTTAATTAATAAATAATATCTTATCTTCAACACTTCGGTTCAAATTATTTACTAATAATAAAGTGTTGGTGAAACTTTGAAAAAAGGGTTAAGACCTTCTGCATGCTTGCTGGATAGGTAAGGGATAAGATTGTGGGATACGATAAGATAGCATGTGGGTGATAAGGATAGCTGACTCAGTAGGTATGATAGATAAGGATATTGTGAGGATACGAATAAACTCACAGTGCAACATAAGTGGGACTGTTGGGTCCGCATCCAGCTGTCATACATATGACCTGTATTATCATAACAATTATTCATTGGATCCAAACACATTTTTAAAATAAACAAGTTCTTTAGATTAATGCCTATCAATTGTGGACGCACTGCAAATACTGCAAATCTCCGTCAGTGTTATGCAAGACGCTTCAAAGAAGCATCCATTACCATCTATCATCCTGTCCTTCATCATCCACTGCTCAGCTGGGGATAGTTGCACCAGTGTCATCAGTAGGATGCTCGGTTCTTCCCTTCATGTGAAGCTCTCGTATGGGGTCGTTGTAACATCCACCAGTGTCTATTCAGGTTTTGTCCTTGCCTTCCATTCACAGGCCTCCATGTCCCCATTCTTGTTGATGGTCCAAAAAGTCTGTTCATAGCAACACTGGTACGACGGTGCGCATAGATTTGCACGAATGCCCAAAGCTTCCACTAGTATGGCATGTCCCTCCCACCAGTCTCTGAGGTCGCCATGCACTGTCATGGTGGTGACGAAGTACTGAGCTTCTGTCGCAGTTTCCAAGGTTTCTACCACCGTTTTAAAGGACATATGATGGTCCAATCTAGTTGACAGTCCTTCTTCCAACGCGTCGCTCCGAAGCTTATCCTTGAAATCTAGCTGCGTATTTCGAGTGCTAAGGGTTTAGTTTCTTTGGATTGGAGAAAGCTACATCCTCATGATGAAGTAGTGCCATTCGCAGTACTTGTGGTGCCCTTAGATAGAGGCGGTTCTGGCTTCTGGAAAACCCAATGATCAGGCGTGCAATTTCCGCCATCATGCTCTTGTATATGTCTCAAGCTGGACCGTTTATCTTAGTCGTGTACAGCACTCGTAGCTCAAGATCTAACCTGGCTAAACGAGAACTGTAAGTTGCCCAATCGTCATCGTCTATCTGTCAGTTCTCATGAACATGTGCAACCTCGATGATTCTACTGCAAGACCATAGAGTTTTGAAATCAATGTCGTGCTTGCAGTTGCTTGGCCTCCGTTCACATTATGTCCAGGTTAAGGTAAGCATGTGAGTGCTCGGGATGATGGTCAACTCTAAGCCTGGTCTCAGACAGGTCTACGTTCGGTAGTCAACTAATGGTGGTGCATCCTCATGAAGTGTGGATACCTTTAGTATGGGTTTCATTCCTAGCTCCACCATCAACTGGTAATAGAGTCTAACTTCTTCTTCTCAACGAATACCATTCTCGGACCCCACACAGCTCTTGAACTATCTTTCCTTTTGTGTATAATAAAGGTGACAACAGATCTGAACAGTGGTTTTGGTTCTGTGTACTGAATGATCCCAGCTACCATACCGATGTCATCCAGTCCTACATGAGTCCTGGGGAGAACCAAGTTGGATGATTGAAGACTGCATAAGACAAGACGTGAATCGGGTCTCTCCACTCATCCACCGGCGCTAGCTAGGACTATACTGGATTCAAGCGTGATTATCTCCCATCCTTTTATAGGAAAATGGTTTCTCACTAGGCTGTCCTTCTACATAACTCTGGACATACGCAGACATTCCTACAATATGCTGAGATACATCCAGATAAGGGTGACAAAAGAATGGTACCATTATTTTTTATTCCGATAATAAAACCATTTTTTTAACGAAAGTCTTTTTCTGTTTCCAGAATTGTGCAGAGGTGAACTATAGGATGATCATTTGCAGCTATATTTGCCCAAATAAAATGTCTGAGCATCATAATCCGAAAAATACCCCTGGTGACATATTATTTTACGACAAAATCATCCAGACTGTAAATTCAGTTTCGGAAAGCGTTATCCATTGTTCGCAACCATCCATCAAAATAACGATTGTTGTTGGGTCAAGAATTGTCAGAGAGCATGGAAGTGTAGACGGCTATGTTCTAAGCCACAGAAGGGGGAACGATATCAGGGGCAGAGAAGAAAGAGTGCTTAAGGAACAGAAGAAACCACTCATATTCGCTCCACGTGAGACGGACGTACCAGTAGGACGTCCCAGCCCCTAAGAAATCAGGTTGCAGTAGACGCAGCAAGAAATTCGGAATGACAAGGGAGTCACTGCGGCGTGTTTCTTACGTCTTGATCTGCACCTTATACCCATACAAGATCAAATAAAAGCCAAAAACTACTTGGATAATGCTGACAAGGAAACCAGCGAGTAGCAATGTCGTGAATGGTTCGTTAATTGTGTTGAAAAATGATGAAAACTTTCTTGAGAACGTTTGTATCTCCAGCATGAAGCCCATTTTTTTGCTTCCGGCACGTTCAATAAGCGCAGAAAAAATGTTTTTGGGGTCTACTCTTATCAGAGTTCCAGAACGAAGTGCTTCAGAGGGCCGCACTTCATTCCCGTTAAATTGTACGCCATGGTGGCATGGAGTGACCGATGACAAACCGACGGATCAGCATCAGGCCCTTTTGTTCACTATGGTTCTGAAGCATTGTTATGTGCGTGTGCGAAAGTGTAGTCCGGGTGCATCGAATTACCTCTATCTACAAGTTACTGTACAGACGGACGCTACATCATGGCCTGTTCTGAATTAGTCACTGGCATCCGAGTTCGCGTGAGAAGGAGTTGTTCACGAGCTATCACAATGGTTTTCAGCTAATGACCGGTTGGCATGCCTCATACAGCCAACAAAACTATTGCTTGGTTAGAGCAGAGTTCGAAACAGATCTCATAAGCAGAAGATGCGATGTGGGTGGGCCCCGACTCACCAGATCTTAACCCCTTAGATTTTTATCTGTGGGGTATTCCTCAAGACAATCGTATATCAGGGAAACACAACAATTTGAAGAACTGACAACTGCATACATGCAAACAATAAGAGACATCCGAAAGAGGAAGTGTGTAAAAGTGATATCCAAGAACTTTTGCCAGACGAGATAAAGGTTTGCTTGCAGACGAAATGGTAGAACATTTGGAACACATCTTTGGGAAAGCCATAAAGTTGATAAATTGACAGAAATAGCTGAAATCAGTGGTGATGGTCTTCATAAACTGAATAATGTGTGGTATAATTTTAAAATAAATAGCTTTTCCTTATCACGTACAGTTGAAATTTTTCATGGGCTATGTTTTTTAAATCCTTTATATACCAGATGCATCCCGCTTACATCCCCTTTCTATTTCTGTGTACTAAACTGTGTGGACGTTCGTGTACGCTTTTGTCTTCCTCCTTTTCCATTTTCAGCTGCAGCGGTGTGAGATTGGCGACCCGATGATCAGAAGGATTGACGGAAGATACAGCGGACGTGTAACGAAAGATAACAGGTGGTAGAAGTTCGATGTTGGCATATTATGTCGCGGATGTACAATCATACGGGGCGGAAAGTTTCATCCATTCAAGACAAGTTTTGTGTACTCAAAATCTCAGTGGCGGATGCTGAGGGATAGATGCATATAAACAAGTATGCCAGTGAGTACACAACGGATGCATCGCGTTTTCCAACGGATGGCAATGTTTTTTAACATTTTACATCCTCTTTGCATCCGTTGGTGCAGTGGGACATGGGCTTTATGCTACTGCCCTAAACAGGCTGTATTGAGCCTATAGTTTGTGTTGCCATTCTTGAAAATGTATAGGAATGTGTTACTTTTTCCTCCCAGAATGAGAAGTTCTCTGCCAGTATTTTCTCTTGCAGTATACATATGAAAGGATATCGAGCAATTTAAGTATGATAGTTGTGCAACTTCCAAAAATATCAGGGTGCATATGACATCAGTAAATTGTAAATCTATGGTATTACGCAGAATATTTCCCAGTATACAGGGATTTCATGATAGAACCACAAAAAATATCCCTTAAGATATTTAAAACTCTGAACTCAGAGAAGATCTCATGGCTTCTTAAATTATCATTGGAATTTATCATTGGAATCATTGGAATTGACAGAATCTCTTCAAAGAAATTGTAAGAAGCATCTTAGGAAAATCTTAAACCAAATGTTTTTATGAAAGTGGAGTTTGGAAAACTGGAATATCTTAACAGAAGCAGAAGAAACTCTAATTTATTAGTCTGATATCTTGACATATGTGCCTTGTGCCTGTTTCTTATTTTGAAAACTCACCCAGCACTTTCAAATAAAAAAGGAAGAAACACAAGCAAATTCAAATTGTAGGGTGGTATAGCAAGGTGTGCACATTTTATTCAACAAAACAACATCAGTATTTGAATTAGCTAAGTGTTTTGCTACAGAAATGCATGACAAAGAGTTAGAAATCTGTTGGCTTGGTCACCTTCCAATCCTGTAGGATAATGAGGGTGTGATAAAAAAACTGGGAACTCTATACTTCTTTGCAGCATAAATAATGTAAATCAAATTGGATGATCATTATCAGCTCAGAAGACTCAGTTTCATACTGGTACAATAAAGCATCACAATGATCACAGTGTCCCTGGGGTGAGTTCATGGTATTTGAAATTAAAGTACTATGTTAGTTCAGACCAATTTATTTTTAATCCCTGCTCTTTTTGAAATTCAAATAATACTGATTAATAACATTTGGTTGACATTGGGATTTCCCCCCCTTTCAAAGAATAATGTCATTTCCCCCTCCTCCTTTTCTCAAATAACTAATTGATTTATATACTTCTTGGCATTCTTAACTTATCAGTGTTTCATAATCTGTTAATTTTCTTGAATGTGGTTCCATTAAAAAATGTTCCTGCTCCTGCCCCATTAAGGGAGTCTTATAGAAATCACACTAGGTTAACAAATAATGTTAATTTCTATGAAAGCAATCGCTTCATTCAACAAATAATATATTATTTTCAGAGTCTACTTTTGGAAATATATATGTTTACACTGAGTTGTGAATGGCTAGATAACATCAAAGACAACTCAATGTTTTGTGAGAACATAGAATATTTATTTGTTCTGCAGTCTTTGAATAGTGTTCCAGCCTATAGGGATCTGGGCAGTCAAAATAAACAAAAACACACAAAAAAGAAATCACACAAACAAGTCATAAGGTCAGTGCAATCTTTCTTAAGAGGTAGAAAATTGTAAAGACTGTCCCTAGCTTTCACCTCAGATAACACAATGACAGTTTCTTCAATTGATATATAAATCTACACAATTTTAACACATATTCTTCTTCAGTAAAAGCACTATGGTCACAAGCAATGCTGTAGAAGTATAAAACATAGAGGGAAGCCCAGCCCTGACACAAGAGTAGAGATCTAAAAGGGTAAAAAGTCAATATATTTAACTTCTTTCTTTCAATATTCTGAAAGAATATTCACTGGAGTGGTGAAATTTTAAGGCACATTTCTAAAAATATTTAAAATCTTTCTGTTCCATTAAAGTTAGAAAATAATTCACCTGAGAAATTATGCTAAGAAGTCTAGAGACATGCAGGTACTCTCAGCTACCCACCTTTTCAATATCCTGTTATTCTTATGAGTTATGTTTTTGGATTTGTTCAGAATTATCAGAAGTTTAAAGGGAAAATGATCAGATTTCCCTTCAGTTAATTTTTGGTGAACTGATCGTGGTTTCACTTTTGCTTTCATTAAATGGAAGGGCTTTATGAATTCCTTAGAACAGTGTTTCTTAACTTGACCACTTTAAGAAGTGTAGACTTCAACTCCTAGCATGCTGGTGGGGGAATTCTGGGAGTTAAAGTTTATACAATGGTTAAGACTATGAACCATTGCCTTAGTGCACCAATAATATATTTAGGGGAGAAATGTGGGAAAACCTCTGTTTTAAATAAATACCCATCTTTCTTATTTTAAAAAAAATGAAGATATATACCAAAGTAGTGTCTACCATTTGTCTGAATATCAGAATCTTGCAAGCATTAAGAATGCCAGTCTTTGAACTGAATATTGGAAAGTCACATTCTTATGAACAAGTGAAACCAGGACAAACAAAAATTGTTTCTGTTTATTAAAACTAAATCTCACTAAGATGATTCCACTCATTTACAGATAGCCCTCAATTTATGACTATCATTGACCCTGGAATTCTGGTCATAATTCTGGATGTTAAGTGGTTCACCATGATCACATCTGATTTGATGACCTTTTTGAAGCAATCATTAAGTAAATCAACTTGGTCATTAGATGAACACAGCAGTCGTTCAGCAAATCTGTTGTACACGGTGGTGATTTTTTTTGTTGGAAATTAGAAATAAATACCATTTTCTGGCAAAAAAAAAAAAAAAANTACCATTTTCTGGCAAAAAAAAAAAAAAAGGTAAATTGTGGTCGTGTGACCACAGGATTTGGCAAATGATCATAAATGTGGGTCAGTTGCTGAGTGGCCAAAATGTGATCATGTGACCATGTATGCATATGTGTGGAGCAACCATTGCATTTTGAATTGAGGTTATAAGTAGCCCTGGAAAAATCTGTCATAGCTTTGACTGGTTGTTAAGCAACCAGTTTTAAGTCAAGGATTAACTGTACTGAATATTTGCTCTTCTATCCCATTAGATATTATATCTTAATAATAACCCCTGGAATTCTTTGGAGACCCTTTAAAGATTTGGGATTACATGGAAACTATGCAACCCTGCTACATCACTAATTTTACTTAATGGTTATTCAGTAAAGTGAGAGAGATATAGCACCTATCTATTTGACGTATAGTGGTCAAAATAAGCAATGACTTAGATGACTGGGGGAAAAAGAGTTGGACTAATTCATTAAGTGGGAGACTGTATTTGTTGATATTGTCTTCAATTTCAGGAAGAGTGTTCCGTTCAATATCTATAATGCCTGAAATAGAAAGAAAGAATAGAATAGAATAGAATAGAATAGAATAGAATAGAATAGAATAGAATAGAATTCTTTATTGGCCAAGGGAGATCAGACACACAAGGAATTTATGTCCAGTATATAAACTCACAGTGTACATATAAACAGTAAGTAATAGATATAGGTCATAAATCATTAATCATAGGTTACAAACAACAACTGATAAATCACAAGAAACCAATAAGAGAAGATAGTAGGAAAGATGACAAGATGAGAAAAGTTGATAAATGAGATAGTGCTGTGGGAATTAAGTGTTTAGCAGAGTGATGGCACAGGGAAAAATATCTTTATATCTGGTACCGTAAAGCAGCATTCTCAGGGGAGAAGTTGAAACAGATTATGTCCAGGTTGTGAGAGGTCTATAGATATTTTTTTAGCCCTCTTTTTGGTTCATGCAGTATACAGATCCTCAGTGGAAGGCAGGCTGGTGTGATTGTTTTTTTTTTTCTGTAGTCCTCACTATCGGTTGAAGTCTGCACCTGTTCTGTTTGGTTGCTGTGCCAAACTAGACAGTTATTTAGGTACAAATGAGTTTAAAGTACTCAAACATTTATGTTTTTCTTAGTGATTTTCCAGAAATATCTCCAGGGTGATGTTAGAGAATAATAAAATAAAAAAATTAGGTAGAGAATTGGTTTCATTGAACATGACCCATTCTTGTGGTATTTTTTTTTTTTGCTGTTCTATACTTTTCTTTCTTCAATAGGAGAAAACTGTTGTAATCAGTTATTTCTACAGCACTGCATGCTGACTGAGGAATTCTAGGAGTTGAAATCCATACATCTTAAATTTGCTAAAGTTGAGAAACACTGATCTAAAACAAGGATACAACTGGCACACATATTTCTAGAACAAGTTTGAACAGAAGACCAATATGTTTTTCCCAATCACAGCACTGAAAAGGAACATTATCTAGTCTAGTTCCTTGTATTGTATATTGCAAACTTCATTCCAACCCAACCAGTAGATATCTGTCCACCAAAAATTCAGCCTCATATTGTTTTATTAAGATCAGAAGATTTAGAAACCAGACATATGTATATAAGTTGTTTCATGGCAAATAAAGTAGTCATACATGCATAAAAGGTCTGACTACTGCACTTCATTAGAGATCACTGTTCCAGAGTTTAAATTATAGGCTTTTCCCCCCAGCCTTTCTGAGTTAATATTTAATCATCCTCTTTAAAATCAGGGGAAGTAGCTAGAGTTGAAAGATGTTTAAATAACAATTCTGTCTGGCCTAAGAATCATTGGTTCTTGTCTCATATATTTCAGCCCTTATGTAATGTATTTTCTATATCATTATGCCATCTGATATTCAGTTTCTCCTTAATTACTTTCAGCCTTCTCCAAAAATGATCTTCTTCCATTGCCAAATAGCTCTGAGCTTTTAGAAGTTTCTTCTACTGTTTATCTAAAATCTGTTTTTCTGCCTTTCTTCCAAGATTCTTTGAATAAGACTGGATTAAGCTCTGAAAGAAGTTGCATGTGCTCTTTCAGTGTGTACATCTGTATATTTGAATAGGCCATTGATCTTTTACTGACTACTGAGCTCTCCAAGGATTGGACACACTGTGGCATAGAAAATCTTTACAAAATACATTATTGCAGCACATACCTTCCCCAACAGGCTATTATTCTGGGTGAACTCCATCCTTCTAGGCTTTGCAAATTGATGTTGCCATGCAAATATGCCTTTAATACTTAATCCTTTTACTCAAGTCAAACAAAAATCTCAAAAGTAAGTCTTTAAAGTCACATACAATTTTTGCCTTTTTCTAAACATTCTGAGACTAGTTGGGATCAGGTATTTATTTATTTTGTTTTATTTGGTTTGTCCATTGCTTACAAGATAATAGGTATAAGTAAAAACATAATTATGAATATATAAATATATACAAGAAAAAAAAACAAAAAGGACAGGGACGGTAGGCACGTTGGTACTTATGTACACCCCCTACAGACCTCTTAGGAAAGGGGTGAGGTCAATAGCAGACAGTCTAAGGTTAAAGTTTTTGGGGTTTGCGAATAAACCACAGAGTCAGTGAGTATCAGACATTGACCACAATCTGTTGCTGAAGTCGTATTTCCTCAATCAAGTTTGGTGCAGGTTAACTTGAGTTGTACTATTGTTTGCTCATTTAATTGTTATGGTACATGCTAGAATTCAATCTGACAGGTAGGACATTGCAAGTATGTTTATATACTATACTAGATTAAAGAGTCATAGTTCCAGGTTTTCTGGTCTAGAATTTCAAGTCTGGTGGCATAAATTATCTGCACATGAGTAGAGGAATGGAGAACTCTTGTAAAATATTCTGGACTTTCTCAACTGTATTAATATCAGACACATAATGTGTTCCAGACTGATATCTATATTCGAGTATTGGGTCTAGCAAATGTTTTGTATGCTCTAGTTATTAGTGTAATATATTATCAGAGAAAAAACCATAGGATTAGTAGGAACTCTTAATCTTTTTGGCTATGTTTTACATGGGCTCTAGCACTTGGAGGACTCCAAATCCTTGACAGAGCTTTGATCATTAGCAAGACTTGACACTCAGTGCTTATTTTATTTTCTGATTTTTTTTTGCCAATATGTAAGACAGAGCATTTTGTTGTGAGATTTAAGTTGCCATTTGTTGACCATTCTGATCATAATCAGGTCTTTTGAAGGATAACAGTATTGTCTGTTGTGTTTGAATAGCGTTTACATCATTAGTGAAGAGAATGCACTCTTAATATGAGACAAGAGTTATTTATGTAGAGTATGAAGAGAATTGTCCTAAACACTGCCTTTGGGGACACCACTGTTGAGAGTACAGAATTTGATAGGATCTCCCAATTTTTGCCCTCTGTTGTCTGTTTGACAGGATGCTTCTATCCATTTATGCAGGTGTCCAGAGATCCATAAGATTTTAGTTTTAGAGTAGTTTGTACTGTACCACTGAATCAAAGGCTTTACAGAAGTCTATGTAGATTGCGTCTATTGCTTTGCCCTCATCGATTGTGTGTAGTCCATATGTTTTTGAGTGTAAGAGTTGCAGATTACAATGATAGTTTTTTTCTGAACCAAATTGTTTATTATAGAGTAGGGTGTCTGTCTCTAAGTGGCGGATAATGGATTGGTTAATAAGATTCTATGACTTCTACAGATGATGCAGCATAAAGAAGTTGGTCTGTAAGTTTCAACTAGGCTGGGCTCTCCCTTTTTGAATATGGATGACAGTGACTTGTGACCATATTTTGCAAGGAGCTGTCCTGAAAGATTTTTCGAAGATTATGTAGAGGTTCAACAATGAGTGGATACCTCTTTAAAGTAGGCCATATTCCATCTGTGTCAATAATGAGATAGGTTTTAGATTGCGTATGCTTTTTCAACATTGTTTACTGTAAAATTATATGTATTAGATCATTGTAATGTGTCTGTTGTCGACAAAAATATTGGCATGATCCATTGCTGTTTACAAATACTGAACGCCAAAAAATGTGTAAACAGTTGGCTTTAAATAGTTTGTCATTGCAGTCTTACTATTACATCCTTTCAGGGTGGGATGGACCTGAGTCTTATAGCTTGTTTTTATAAAATTGTAGAAACGCGTGGAATTGGTACATAGGAAGATTTTCCTCTTGTTTAATGTGATAATTGGTGAATTCAGTCTTTATTGTTGGCATAATGTTGTTTTTTGTTAGCTTTGAATGGGCAACGTGATTCAGATTTGTTTTTCTCCAAAGTGATTTCTTATGTTGAGTTTGAACTCTTATTTGTGTGTAATCTGTTTTTTGTGTTGAAGTTGCTATTGGTACAATAGTTTTGATACTCTTTTGACTTAAGTAAAAATATGTTGTAATGGTCTTCAACAGTATTGAGTCCAGTGAATACAGAAATTCACTGAATTCAATCAAGGAGTGAATTGAATATGCCAATCAAGATGAAGATAGCTGTCTATGAATATCAAGTTCCTTTTTTGAAGTTATAATTGGATCACATCGTTGTGTTTGATTTTTGTGGGACGGTATGCTGAGCAAAAAAAGTCAATCATTTTTGTCACTGTTGAAAAGGTTCTTTAATTTGTATTCTGTAAATTGAATTCAAACTATTGCAGAAGATGAGATCGAGGCAGTTGTTAAGTCTAGTACTGTTGGTTACTAGTTGTTCCAGTCCAAGGTTTGTTACAGCATTGTAGAAGGTTGCATGTGTGGGTTCAGTTTTACATTCGTTTAGGGTCTAGTTAATGTGAGGCATGGATAAGTCTGGTCTTGAGCAAATTTTTTTGTGGTTGGCATCGGTTTTTGCAATGGCGTTTATTATATGATGAATATGCGTTTGCTGGACTCATTTTTGCAAACAACTCTTCAAAATTTTGGGGCCACTGAGCCATCATTGTATTTTGACTCAGGGCCATCTCTGGTTAGTTCAATGATATCTTTAGGAGATATGTTTGTTGTATTTGAGTTGCTTATGATATTATGAACTTTGGTGATGTCATCTTATTCGTTGGTGTCTTCAAGACCAAATAAGATGGCATTTGGACGTTTGTACTGTTTATGTGTGGTTGCATTTTTTTTCCTAGTTGCTGCTGACTCCAGGCAATTCCTCAAGTTCCTTGCCTTGTGGTCCTGGAAATTGAATAAATATCCTCTTAACTGCTTGTAACAGTCACCAATCTTCAGATGTTGCCTCCATTTCCATGTCTGTAAGCCATTTGCCTTTAGCATTCCTGCCCACACACATGCACACAAACACCTTTCTCACTCTGTCCTCGCATTTTCTTTTGTAAGTTCAAAAGACTGGATGGGATGAGGCTTCCTTTAGACTCAGCATCTTCTTGAAAATACCAAGGTGTAGCTCTATTAGTCAGACAGCTGAAAACTAGCTTGAATGCCTGAGTATGGTTCTGGTGGAATAGATGAATGCCTGAAGGAAGGTGGGTAGGAAGAAAACTTGTCTGCATGACAGCAGCTGCTTTTCAAAGGAGTAACTCCAACTTCACATCTTCACACACTGTAATAATGCTATTAACAGTAGCCTGATGGATAGACAGCAGTGAAGGAGAACATTTATTTTCACAGTATAAAAAACAGTATAAAAAATTTATAATAAAATTATAAAACGTAGATATGGTGCTATTTTATTTTATTTTATCAGCTTTTCTGATTATACAGTGACAAATCTAAGACAATATGAAGATGCATTGCTTCAAATAGAATATTAAAGATTCTTTAAATATTTGAAGATGCTGTCAGAAAAAGATAGACAGGGAGAATCCCTTGTGGGATTATTATTGCAGCTGAATTGAGCTGAGTGCTTACGGGCCAAATGCCCTTCTTATCACCAATGTGGAGTTTCTTTCAGCAGAGTTATTCTCAGTGTTCCCACAGAGAGAAATATCTGCCTTTTCTAGGATCAAACTCATACCTTCCTTATTGTGAGATGAGAACTCCATATCTAGGCCACCACACTGCACTATATTGTCACCATAAATATCAAAGCATTTTCTTTTCCATTTTCGTAGAGCTCTATAGATCTGTTAGGAGAAGAGATCCATGGTAGAACTTCCTAGCTGGGCAAACTCAGATATGACAAGAGGTTCAACCAAAGTGATGGGTCATCAAAAGACCTTTAGTGGAGAACCTTAGTAAGAAACGAGTCTCCAATTAGGTTATAAATCATTACCAATGCAGTATACAACAAATGATCAAGTATAACTGGAGTTCTCAGTCTATCAGATCCTATTCAGATAATGCTCACTATCTTCTGAATTGTTCTGAAGAAGAACTGAATAGAACTGAACAAGCTTCTTGGATGATAAGTGAAATGTCTTCAAGGAAAAACAAAAAAGTCCAGTTGCCTTTTGAAAAAGCACCTTTTGGACAGTCATGACCTGGATGACTGAGAATCTTCATAGACATACAGCTGTTGTAACATTATATGTTATACATTTGTTCTACATCTTGAAACAATGATTTGGAGTTTTTATTTTGTTTAAGGCTCAGAGCATTTTTCCTACTAGATCCAAATATCAGAAGTCCAAAAATAAGAAAAGAGAAGGGCAAAAGGGTGATTTAAGCATTTGGAGAATGCTTTATAGTAATAATGGTGACACAAATGGCTTTAAATTTCTTCTGTGATTCACATCAAGTTGTTTACCACTCCACAAACAGGGACATTTTAACTTTACTTTAGGTATTACCTCCTGCAGTAAATTCTGCTGAGGTACTTTAGAGACTGAAAAGATGACAGATTCCCCAGTCAAACATAAGTGGGTTTTAGATCTATTTTCCCTTCCCCATTATGGCAAAGTGCTAGTGGGCTCGGTGAATTCAGGGTCCTATGGAAAAATTAAGGGCAGATGTGATATAACAAGGTGTTATTTAGCCAGAAGAATGACAAGTTTCATTTTAAGGGATTTTATCCCATGTCTCATGATGAAGAATGGGAAACAAAACTATATTTTGTGGTAAATAAACAAGATTTAGAATGTACAAACAGATTATCTGTTTTAAGCAGTGAACTGTAGCAAAAGACTGTATTTTCAGACATAAAACAATTTGACAGTGCCATATTGACTGACAACATATATCTGAGGATTTTTATGATAATAGAGTGGATCTACTGAATATAGTTAACAAAATAATAATAACAGGTGAAATAAACTGGAAGAGGAAAAACACATCTTAAATGACTGCATTGAAAAAGTAAAATAGTCTTTGCTGAAGGAGGTGAACAAGGGAAACCTCTGAAAACAAGAAGACTGAAAGCATAATACCAAAAGGAAACAACTCAGTATCAAGTCTCTTACTGGAAAAAGAAGTCTATGCATAGTCAATACCTGAATGACACTGAAGGAGAGGCAGACACAAAGCTAACATGGCAATGGTTGAGAGCAGGGTTGCTGAAGAAAGAAACTGAACGCTTCATTTTGGCTGCCCAAGAACAAACCCTGCAGACCAATTCCATGAAAACAAAATTTCAACATGTCAGTAACAACAGCAAATGTTGTTGCAACAAGAAAGATGAAACAGTAGTTCATTTAATCAGTGGTTGCAGCAAAATCTCACAAACTGCTTGTCTACAATGTGATGATAAAAAAAAAATTGCCAATTTTTTTTGGCAAAAAATTGCCAAAATCGTACATCGGAAGCTTTGCCAGAAGTTTGGGTTTGAATGCTGCAAAAATTACTGGAAATACCAAATTGAGAAAGTTCTTGAAAATGAACAGGTCAAGATCTTATGGGACTTTCAGATCCAAACAGACAGATATCTGGCCTCCTGACATCACTGTTGTGGAAAAGAAAAAAGTCTGGTTCATTGCTATTGCAACACCAGTTAATAGCAAAAGCACGAATTGAAGAGAAACAACTAGAAAAAATAACAAAATACTGTGATCTGCAAATATAAATTGTGTGATTGTGGAGGAAGAAATCAGTGGTTGTACCAATTCTAGTAGGAGCCCTTGCAGCAATACTCAAAGGGTTTCCTAGACACATGGAAATTTGAACTTATCAGACCTGAATATTCTGACTTTGCAAAAAATACCTTACTTGGAATTGCCTATATACTCAGACATTGCCTCAACAGCTCTCAAGCCCATGTCACACTGCACCAACGGATGCAAAGAGGATGTAAAACAGAGAGAAACACTTGCCATCCTTTGGTTAATGCGATGCATCCGTTCTGTACTCACTGCATGCGTAATTCATACGTTCTATCCGTCCAGCATCCGTCTACTGAGATTTCATCTGCTCAAAAAGTTTTGAGCTGCACAAAACTTTTTGAGTGGATGAACTTTCCACATGCCATTTCAACATCCACGACACATACGGAAAGCAAACATCTACGTCGTTCCATCCGTAAACATCCTCTTGGATCCGCTCGATCCGCTGCGCATCGCGCAACTCGCATCCGCTCCAGCGAATAACAGGAAAGAGGAGCGAAGCAAAATCGACATGAACAATCCACACAGCGTTAGTTAGGCATGCGACATAGAAAAGGATAAAGCGGATGCACCTTCTACAGAAGCATATAAACAGAAAAAACGTCTTCTATGTGGATATCTCGGTATATTAATGTCTGAGTATGTCTAAGAGTGCAGAAGACACCTAGTGGAAACCAATATTCCTATAAAAAGGAGGCGAGAATCACCGTGATTCTCACTATCAGTCAGCAGCCCCTGTGTGCAGACCTCTTCAGCGCTGCTCTTGCTCTTCAACATCATCCAATTGATCTATCCACCATGGATCAACACACAACTCCTTTTGTAGCCGCCATCATTTAACAAAGGAACCAAGCCCTCTTCAGACATTTGTTTCACCTTTCATACGACAAGTAGAAGAAGGAGATGTCCAAGATGAGCTGTCTGGTCCGAAGATGGGATCGGGAGAAGATGAGTTCTGACTCCTATGACAAGTTGATGGTGAGCTGAGATATGAAGACACCGTGCATTCCAAACTTCATAGGAATGATCCACAGCCATGTTGATGAAGTTGTGGAGCATCCGAGACCGCATGGTTGACCAAGCGAGCACCAACTTCCATCCCAGCCTGGACCCTGACTGAAGTGCACTGACTTTTGCACACCTGGCCTCGTGGAACCACGTACGCAGAAAATGCAGTATGCCTGAGGTTCCACAGCAACCACCATTCAGCATGATCCCAGAGAAGCTGTGCAGCCATCATTGAATGAATACCTGGAGACTCCTCCAGTGTCCCACCACTGAAGAAGAGCGGAAGAAAGTTGCAAAGCATGCTATCAGAGTGGACTCCCCCACACCGTTGAGCCATAGATCGCAAGCACGTGGCCTGGAAAGCTCCATGCCAAGTCAGCGTCCACTTATTTCAACTACAAGGCTTCTCGCATCATCCTCTTGTCATGGTCGATGGACTACAATTCATGACATCAAATGCTTCAGGCAATGGGTCAGCTTCAGATGCCCAGTATACAAGCCAGTCCTCAAGGATGGGCTGGAACGCAATCTTCATCATGGGTTTCCAGATCCAGACCCGCCTGCCCCACGATCATAAAAGATGTGCCCTACTTCATCAGGGATGACGCCTTCTCCCTCTGAACCTACTCATGAAGCCCTAACACTTCCAGATGCCTTCACCCGTGAAGAGAGATCTTCATCTACAGGCTGTCCAGGGCAAGGCGGGTGGGAGACTTCTTTTGCATCCTGGCCAACAGTGCCAGGTACTTCTCGCCACCATGCAGCATCTCCCACAGACTTGTGAGAACATCGTGGAAGCTACTGCATCCTGCACATATCCCATGCCACAACCTCGTCACCCAGTGTGCATGAACAGGACTGTGACTGTCAAACAGCAATAAGGAAGGGATCCTGGTGAATGGAGGCAAGGGTGAAACCTGATAGACACTGTATGTGCAAGCCCCCAACAGAGCTCACTGAAGGAAGAAGCAGCGCAACATCTGCTAAACACTGGCGCAACTCAGTTGGAGCAGTGGAGTGGCAAGACAGGATGGTATATGCTTAATGGATCGTCCTTGACCTGTCTCATAATACTGATGAGATTGTCCATGTATTGAGTGCCCTACAATGAACAGCATTTAATCAAGAGTTGTGTTTATGTTGAAATGTGTGATCAATGAATAAATTGTTATTGATAAAAAAGAGCCACACATGTGGCACTGGGAGGGTGGACCATACAGTCCCACTATGCTTGCACTGAGTTTATCATCTCACAGCATACCTTGCCCATCCCACAGCTATTATCTATCCCACAGCTTTCCTTGCTCATCCCACAGCTATTATCCATCCCACAGCTATCCTTGCCCATCCCACAGCTATTACCATCCCACAGCTATCCTTGCCCACCCCACAGCTATTATTCATCCCACAGCTATCCTTGCCCATCCCACAAGCATGCAAAGCCTTAATCATATTCTCAAAATGTCCACAAGACTTTATTCAGTAAAAGAAATGAACCAGAGTGTGAAGCAAAATACCCAAGTAAAGTCTCTCAAGCAAAGATAAAGTCAACAGGTAACAACTCAGTCGTCTGGCATGTTCTCATCATCTGAGCATGCCCATGTCTCAGATGTAAAGCGTCCAGGGACTGTGGAGGTGCAGTGGCTGGAGTGCTGGTCTGAGGCACCATTGGGGTGCCGGGCCCTGAGAGGACAACAGGAGATGGTGTGTGCAGGAAGCTCTCAGAAGCTGGCTCAGGCCCGTGAGTTGAGAGCCCTTCATCCAGGACCTGGGATGTCAGGCACAGTTCTTTGAGGGGCTTGGCTTGTGGGTGGAGGAAGGAGAGTAGGTGGCTGTCTGGTCTGAGCTGGCTGATTGAGCTCGTGCATCTGTGCGTTGGTGGCATCTTGGCATTGGTGGCATCTGTTTGCCGTCGGTGGCATCTGTGCGTCAGTGGCATCGTGTGGCGTCTTCGCAGTGTGCATCTGTCGCAGTGATGAACCTGGGCCTGCGAGAAGGGCTGCCTCGTTGAGTGAATCCTGGCGCTGTACCTTGTAGGAGAGGCTGTTGAAAGCCTTGGAAGGCTGTGACATCGCTTGTGGTGGAGGAGCAGACCTGGAGTGGTGGGAGCAGGTTCAGCTGGCCTGGAGGTGGTTGCAGGAAGCGCAGTGATCCTCTCTTCATCACCTGGTACTGGGCTAGGCATGTCCATGATCTGGTCACATAGTGAGGAAGGGCTTGTGCTTGAGATGGAATCTTAGTGTACCAGTTGAGAGGAGACTGCCACTTTCTTGACTGTGTCCCTGATTCTCCAAGAGGACAGTGGCTCTTTCCTCCGTCTGCCTCTCTGCCGCTTTCTGTGAGTGGAGCTGGGGGTGTTGGTTGGCTTCTGGGCTGTGCCTCCTCTTGCTCCATCTGTGTTCAGGGGATCCTCCATGTCCTCTGGGCATGGGGTGTGCAGCTGTTGGGGGGTCTCTGTCGTGGTGCTCTGCAGACACTAGCCTGACACACTGGCTCTTTCCTGGCTGGAAGAGGGAGTGCCTCTCTTGGGCTGTCTGAGGGAGAGAGTTGACAGAAAGGCTCTCCTCGTGGCGGATCTCACCCCAGGAAGCTGCACCGGCCATATAGAGGTCTCCATCCGTCTGACGTTGACAGCGCCTGCTGGATCTCTTTCAGGTGCAGCTTGCCATACCAGGTGTGCATATGTTTCACCACCCCAGGAGGACATCAGAAGGTGTAGCCCAGGCTCTCCGCCTTTCTCTCCAAGCTCTGCTTCCGCTTGGTGTCTCGTATAGCCTGTGGCCCTTCCTCCACAGGTACTTCATTCTCCCCAGCCATTCGAGCACCTCCTCCTCATGGTCCTCTGCAATGGAGTACTGTTTCCTCTCCCTCTTCTCCCTTCTCCTTCAATTGCCTCTTCCTCCCTCTGGCAGGGCCTTTCTGGCCTCATCCACACGGCTTTGAGCCTTGGTGCCTGTCCACCACACCAGCAGCACCAGCAGCAGTAGCAGCAGCACCACCACCAGCAGCAGGACCAGCAACAGAAGCACCAGCAGCAGCACCACCACCACCAGCATCAGCAGGAGAAGCATCATGTGCACCAGCAGCACCAGCAGAAGCACCAGCAGAAGCACCACCAGCAGCAGAGTCAGCGCCAGGGTGGGATGATGGTTCTGTCCTTCTTGCCAGGGCTGCAGGATATAGCACAGGCTTCCTCTCTTCCCCATGTCTCTGATGAAGAGTCCACGCAGTCTTATCCTTCTGAATGTGACGCTTGCGAGCTGCCCTCCTTTATATCCGCAGAGCTACGCAATGCATCCTCCCCACATGCGCAGGGAATGCTTTGCATCCGCTACGCATCCGCTAGCATCTGCTTAGGCATCCGTGATGCATCCGCGTCATCCTCTATGGATCCGCTATGCATCCCTTCCACCACTACGCGTCCGCTTCGCTTCTCACCCCCGGAAGCCCGTGACTGCCATCCGCTTCCATCCGCTAGGCTTCCATTGAGCATCCGCTTAACATCCTTGCTACGTCCTCTCCCCGTCCGTTCCTTTCTGTTCTTTTCCGTTCTGTTTATGAAAAAATTTGCCCCTTTTGAGAGCAGATAACAATGGATAGAAAATTTGCTTGTCCGCTGTGTCCTTTTTACATACGTTTTGCATCCATTGGCCAGTGTGACCTAGCCTTTAGGTCCTTCATTAGGGCTTAGACTGTTAAGTTTTTAAATAGTCGCAGACTGTGAATTGAATTAAATATAATCATCATCATATCATTATCATCACCAATCACCTTAAGGTCCTAACTCTGGCCATGAAATTATTGTTCCTTACTTTGGATTTATTTTAGTGTTTAATGTTTAAAGAATTTTGTCCTAAGGGGTTTTTTTATTCTGTAAATTGCACTTTTAGCTGGGAGAAAATGCTTGCATTCAATGACAATTATAGAACTTCTATAATACTTATATTTATTGGTGAATCCATTCACAGTGAGAATCAGAATAGAGTGGAAGGGACTTTGGAAATCTTCTAGTCAAGCAGGAGATCCTATACCATTGTTCAAGCAGGAGATCCTATACCATTTCAGACAATTGACTATATAGTCTTTCTTCAAAACCAGTCAACACGTTTCAAAAGTCATTCCCACATATTAACTTTTATTTTCATTTATTTTTAATAGATGTTCAAAAGACTAACTGAGAATGGGATCCAAAAATACACTTGTTGCTTTTGATTCCTTTCCCTTGAACTGCTGGTATTGAATAGAAAAATCTTGACAGGAGATGATAATGCACTTGTCTACATACATAATTAGAAACCCCATGGCTCCTGATCACATGGAAGACTGTAACTGTGTAATCAAGGATGGTTAAATCTTTTCCATGCCTCTCTACAATTAAACTTTTGAATATCTTAAAAGAATTGACAATTAAGAGGAAATGCAATTATGCACATCCTATCTATTAGTTCAGGTAGTCCTCAATTGAGCCCAAAATGTATGCTGCTAAGCATGACAATTGTTAAGTGAGTTTGGCTTCATTTTGCAACCATTACCACAATTGTTAAGTGAATCACTGCAGGTGTTACACTAGTAACATGGTTGTTTAGAAAATCTGCCCAGTCTGCTACCGGTTCAGCCCGGTTCAGGCAAATTGATAGTAAAAATCACTACCAGTTCAGCCCAACCACAGTAAAAAAAAAAAAGCCTCTGACAATCAGCTGAGAGGATAAAAGATTGGGAGGGTAGGAAGGTCACTTCTCAGTTTTCATTTCTTCATCCTCTCTGCTGATTAGCTTGTTAGATGCGAGCACATGCACACACACACACACACACAGTTGAACCGGTAGCAACAAAGGTAGGATCCCACTACTAGGCTTCCCCCTTGGCTTTGCTTGACAGTCACCCAAAAAAATTTAACATGATCTTAGACACTGCAACTGTCATAAATCATTGCCAGATGTCATAATTTTGATCACATGGCCATGGGATGTTGCAATAGTCTTAAGTGTGAACAATGATCATAAGTCACTTTTTTCTATGTTGTTGTAACTTTAAATGTCACTAAGTAAAAAACTTCGTGAAAACTACCTTTAGACCATGAATGGACTTTTGAACATATAAAAAGTTGTATGATGGCATTCCTTCACATCAGGGCTGACCAGATTACATGTAGACTTACAATCCCATTTTTTGGCTCCTGAAATGTGTTCTGCCCTCTGATATTATTGAAAATCAGAATATTTTAAATCAGTATCATTATTTATCTGCCTTGTTTTAAACAGGAATGCTAATGTGTGGGGCATTTTTGTCAATGGGAGGGAGGGAGAGAATATTTTAGTAGTAACTGTGAGAGGGATCTCAGAGTCCTAGTGGACAGCTATTTAAATATGACCCAGCAGTGTGCAGCAGCTGCCAAAAAAGCCAACACAGTCCTAGGCTGCATAAACAGAGGGATAGAATCAAGATCACGTCAAGTGTTAATATCACTTTATAATGCCTTGCTAAGGCCACACTTGGAATACTGCATTCAGTTTTGGTCACCATGATGTAAAAAAGATGTTGAGATCCTAGAAAGAGTGCAGAGAAGAGCAAACAAGATGATTACGGAATTGGAGGTTAAAACATATAGAAGAATGGTTGCAAGAACTGGGTAAGTCTAGTCTAATTGAAAGAAAGTTTAGGAGTGACATGATAGCAGTGTTCCAATATCTCAGGGGCTGCCATAAAAAGAGGAGTCAAGCTATTCTCCAAAGTATCAGAGGACAGGACAAGAAGTAAGGGGTGGAAACTAATCAAGGAGAGAAGCTACTTAGAATGAAGGAGAAATTTCCTGACAGTTAGAACAATTAATCAGTGGAACAACTTGCCTCCAGAACTTGTAAATGCTGCAATACTGGAAGTTTAAAGAAGAGATTGGATAACCATTTGTCTAAAATGGTATAGGGTTTCCTGCCTAAGCAGTGGCTAGAAGACCTCCACAGTCTCTTCCAACTCTGGTCTTCTCTTCTCTTCTCTTCTCTTCTCTTCTCTTCTCTTCTCTTCTCTTCTCTTCTCTTCTCTTCAATTCTAATTTTTTTTTTCCTTTTTGTGGGGTTACTTTATGTGATAAACATTCTGATACCACCAGTTAGTTGGACAGCATTTCTTTCTGACTATGAAATATGTTCTCCTTTTCGGTGCAAAGTACCGAAATAAACAAATCACTGGTCTGATAGAACAGCTGCACATAATTTAGTCTATGGTTCAATTATTCTTTTGTCTTTGAAACTTGACTTGATCTGTCCCTTCCCCCAAATCTCAGTATGTTATCAGATTTCTTAATTGAAACTGTTAAACATATTAAATTTGTATGAATTCATGAAAAGGAACAGATGTCTTTTGTCTTTTCCACCTCCCTATTATAGAAAAAATATATGAAAAAGAAAGAAAAGAAGTTGTGACCACAAGTGTCTTCATTAAATTCCTCTTGAATCCTCCAGCATTGGACCATTGAATTCAGTGTGAATTTCTGCTCTGATTTCAAAAGCCTTTGAACCAGTCTTTGGGCAGTGTGGCTAAAAAAAAATTGCACTGCAAATGTACTGTCATAGTTTAGTTGTCATTCGGGATTCATGATCAAGAAAGCGACCAAAGCTTTTTGGCAGTGGGTAGATCCCAGCTAATGGCAGATAGGTTTGTAGAAAATGTAATTGAACTGTAAAATTCACTTCATTGGAAGTGGCTAGATTAAAGCAGCAGCTAGAAAATTTTGAGATGATCAGTGATAACTTTTGAAATGTTGATACTCAAGGAGAAAGTTGTTATAATACAAGGTAGCAGCCTATTGTAATAAAGGACAAGAAACTTCAAAGCCTTTCTTTTCATTCTTGCATGAAATCTTATCATCTTATGAAAATATAGCAGGTTGGCTGAATGGTAGGAATACTTCTTTAAAGCTTCCCCCCCCCCCCCCAAAAGCTTCCCTGCTTTTTNCCCCCCCCCCCCCAAAAAAGCTTCCCTGCTTTTTAAGCTGTTATTTTCCCTGTGCTGTTATTTTCTTTCTATTTCCTTCTCTCTCTCAGAATAACAATATCCAAATAAAGATAATGTATCAAATATGATAATAATATATATTATATACAGATGATACCCCAGAGAAGTATGGAGTCAAGTTTACATGCCTCATGTTTCCATGCATTTGGTGAACATGTGGAGGAAATAACAGCAAAGAGTTCTTCTCAGGGGTGGACTTCAAAAATTTTAGCAATGGGTTCTCTGCCTGGTTGCTGTGTGGGCGTGGGTGTAGCCATGGTGGGCATGGCCTAGTCAGCCTCTACACCACAGCAGGGGGGCTTTCCTCGAGCCTCCAGGAGGGTGAAAATGGCTTTCTCAGGCTATGGAGGCTGTCTGGAAGCCAGAAACAGGCCCATTTCCACCTCCTCAAACTTCTGAGAAGCCAATTTTTCTCCTTCCCCAAGCCTCCCTACACTCCCTACACTTACTTGCATCCAAAACTGTCCATGTGGAGACTCCTGGGAGGGGCAGGATGGGGTGGACTGGGCCAGCAATGATTTGGAGGTTTTCCGAACTGTGCAGAATCTTAACTGGAAGATCTCCCGAACCCCTGTGAACCCCCAGCAGCCCACCCCTGGTTCTATTCCTGCTTCCCACATCTATCTATATACTGCATCTTCTTTAATACTTCCCTATATATAGTGGGGTTGGAGGTGAGATGGCTCAGTGGTTAAAGAAGCTGAACTTGTCAGCTGGAAAGCTGATAGCTTGGCTTCAAGATCCCAGTGCTGCACGATGGAGTGAGCTCCTGTAACTTGCCTCAGCTCCTGCCAATCTAGCAGTTTGAAAGCATGCAAATGCACGTAAATAAATAGGTATCACTTCTGTGGGAAGATAACAGCAATCCATGCACCTTGGCATATAAGCATGCTGATCACATGACCCTGGAAGGATCTTCAGACAATGCTGGTTCCTTCTGCTAAATAAATAGACATGAGTACCCTAGAATTAGACCCAACTGACAGGGGAAACCTTTAAAGGTAAATATCTTTATATAGTGTGATATTCTGTTACATTCTAATGAACAGCTTAAGATTTATACTTTATGCATTCCACAAAGAGAGATATATGGGATTATCTTGGGAATATCTGTATTATATTCTTTGATAGCTGAGAATTAAGAATGCAAAATTATTTAATATTCAATCTGTCACTATTAGTCCATTTTGGTAGAAGTTTAAATCAGACTGTGATTTCTTTTTTTAAAAAAACTACATTTGTCTTTATGTAAGCAGCATTCTGAATATATTCACTTTTATATGTAACTTTTTGCAGACATTTGTATTCTTGCATTTAAACAAGAATTATGTTGAGATGAATGCAACAAAGGTTTGTAAAAGCATGCTATACATGTATTGCTGATGGATGGACAGATGGATGGATAGAAGCATCTCTATATAGATACTTAATGCACAGTTCTGCACATTAAATAGATGTGTAGCAATTCATCAAGCACCCGAATGATTTCTATTCTAAACATTCATTTCAGAGAGAAAATCCTTCACCAAAGATCTACTATTGCATAAAGAATTAGACAGGACTTGCTTAAATATGTACAAATGAGTAGATAAGACAGAAAACTTTCTTATCTGGTAACCACATCTACAGATCCCCCCACTTCCCATCAAATCCCAATTAAAATTCCTAATTCATCCACAATGTCTGCAATGAGTCCCAGAGAAAGCGACTGTATTAGGCATAAAGTGTTGGGCAAAATATGCTGTCATGAAAAAAATAGAAATGAAGAAATCTAATTAATGAAACAAACAATATGTTAGGTAAGATGTATATCATATGTATGTAGAGATCAAAAAAAGAGAGTAGATTTATTGATGTTTGTTAATTAGAAGAGGCAAGAAAGATAATCCTTTCAGGAAAATAAAATAATTAAAAAAAACCTCATCCAATGATGTATTCTACTGACTTCTTTTGATAAGGATCTATTAACAAAGACCTGATGTTGCTAGGAGCAGTGAATCAGTCCTGAATACAGAGAACTCATTTGTAAAACCATTACTAAAGATGAATCTCTGATCTCAATTAACTACCAACTCAAGTCAGATCAAGCTAATATGATTCATTAGAACATAACAAGAGTAAATAGCTTTGCCACCAGAACAAATTTATTTCAGAAGCATTGCAAGCCTTACTTAGAATGTCAGTTAGATTATAAATGAATGTCAAGCAAGTTAATGAAAAGATTAATATCTGGGACATCTGTGTTTTTGGATATACTTTTATATGTTGAAGGAAGGAAGGAAGGAAGGAAGGAAGGAAGGAAGGAAGGAAGGAAGGAAGGAAGGAAGGAAGGAAGGAAGGAAGGAAGGAAGGAAGGAAGGAAGGAAGGAAGGAAGGAATTTTTAAACCTTACTTTGAAGTAACATTTGCTTTTCATTGTTTAATTAATTGTCCAACTGCAGCAGCCCCATCATCACAATCCCAGCAGAATAATAATAATAATAATAATAATAATAATAATAATAATAATAATAATAATAATAATAATAATTGCAGTAGCTGGCATAATATGCAGAGAAAATCCACTACAACTTGATTCTGTTCAATTCAAAGGTTATTTGATTGATTCAAATTGATTCAAAATGAATTTTAAAAATTCATCAGCCAAAGCAGTTTGAAGTGTGAAATTGAACCAGATGTCTCTAAAGCAGTTTGGAAACAGTTGGACAGAATTCAGAGGCTTGTAGATTTTTATGAAATCTTTGATATTATCAGAAAAAAGATGGACGTCCTCCTTGACCTTGATTTAAATTTCAGGCATGATTAAAAATATTCAATTTTAATTTGGACTTTGGCAACACAGAAGATTAAATGACCTGTACATGCATATACATCTTTTTATCCAATCCTGGAACATAGTCCACTACAGGACTCTTACTATTTCTAGCTTGGTATTTGTCTCAGACTGCAAAGAGTGAAGAGTTTATCTAACATCTGCCATCTTATAAATATGAATTGCATGTAAACTAGGTAGGTCACAATTTGGGAAAGTATGTAATAAATAATAAATTCAGTGAGAAGTTCTAACTTTTGATGTGCTATACTTCACTTCATGAAGCTCTACATTTTATTCATGTTTGCTGCATTACATACAGGTTTCCTCAATTTTATGTTGTGCAAAAGGAAATGCAATTTTGAAGCAGGAACAATCCCCCCCTCTCCATTTCAGTCCCAGTGAGATACAATGAGTGGGAGCTACTTAGCAATAGAATGGAGAAATTGAATTGTCTGGAAGATTTATGTGGCCTTTTTGTCTTTTGACCTCCTTCCAACCCTATGAAAAGAAGGCAAAGATTATTTGCTACTATGGGCTTATAGCAATCATTTTCAATAATACAATTTAAGAGGGATTATGGAATAAATATAGTCACTGCAAGTCAATCACAAAGTAACGAAGAGGGAGAAGATAAATAGTGTATGTGGTGCTCTCTGAGGTTGGTTACTGTCGTTGTTGTTCTTTTTTTGGGAAACATTTCATTACCCAACCAGTAACATCATCAGCGCTAAAAGCTAGAAATACTGATGACATGACCTAGTTCAGTACTGAAACATCTGCTCAAACAATGAAGCTCAGTGAACACCAAGGATTCCTCAGGTCAACCTCTAGCTACAAATATTATTTTCCACTGAGAAGATAGATCTTATTTTTATAAATGTTATCATTATTTACCACCTTTCTTATTTTTATATCCAGTTTCCATGATCCTGAATTCATTTTCAAGCTGAAACTTTTCAATGAAGGAGTTTTGTTGTTGACTTTGTTCTACGACCTTCTTCCCTTTCTTATATAGAAGGATGCTTGGTGTTCTCTGAGCTTGGTGGTTTGGTGTAGATTTTTCATTACCCAAACTAAGTAACATCACCAGTACTCTTGATGTTACCTAGTTTGATAATGAAACACCTGCAAGAAAACAATCAAGCACAGAGAGCACCAATACTCTGTTTTTCAACATTGACCTACAAATATTCTCATTTATTGGTATCTTATATAAAAGTTGGTTTAAAATGTAATAGGCACTGAAGTTTTATTTATCAATACCATTTTCCTTTGTAATTTTGTTAGTAGTGTATGTGTATTCTTAAAAAAAATATATGAATATTTTAGACTGAACTGTACAGAGACCTTCAATGCCTGACCTTTCCTTTCTCCTCTTCTATTGTTTTCCACATAAAGTTAGAAGACACTACATGCTGCTTCCAATAGATGTGGACATCTGTAGCACAGGTTTGAATCCTTGATTCTCTCTGAACTTGGTTATCTGCACTGATGCTATTATCTAGTCTAAATTTATAGACCAGCAAAATACTGTGGACATAACATATTTAGATTTCAGCAAGGCATTTGACAAAGTAGACCACAACCTACTTCTTAGTAAGCTAGAAACAAGTGGAATATATAGCACTACCACTCGGTGGACTTGCAACTGGCTGACAAACTGTACTCAACGAATAGTTCTTAATGGGTCTAAGTCTACATGGAAGGAAGTAAGCAGTGGGATGCCACAAGGTTCCGTCTTAGGCCCAGTACTCTTCAATTATTAACATTAACAACTTAGATGAGAGAATAGAAGGGGAACTTACCAAATTTGCAGATGATACTAAGTTGGCAAGAATAGCTAACACCCAAGAAGATAGGCTCTAGATCCAGATGGATCTTGACAGACTAGAACACTGGACCATATGTAACGAAATGAAATTCAATGTAGAAAAAAGTAAAATCCCACACTTAGGGAAGAAAAACCAAAAGTACACATATAGATTGGGTGAAACCAGGCTCAATAGCAGTAACTATGATCTTGGAGTCTTAGTGGACAACCAGCTAAATATGAGCCAGCAGTGTGCAGCAGCCGCCAAAAAAGCCAATGCAATCCTAAATTGTATTAACAGATGGATATAATCAAGATCAAGGGAAGAACTAACACCACTCTATAAAGCCTTCGTAAGACCATACCTAGAGTACTGCATCCAGTTTTGTTCACCACATTATAAAAAAGATGTTGAGACTCTAGAAAAAGGCAGAGAAGAGCAACCAGGATGATTAGGGGACTGGAGGCTAAAACATACAAAGAACAGTTGCAAGAACTGGGCTTGTCTAGTTTAGTAAAGAGAAGGACCAAGGGAGACATGATAGCAGTCTTCCAATATCTGAGGGACTGCCACAGAGAGGAGGGGGTCAAGCTATTTTCTAAAGTGCCTGTAGGCCAGACAAGGAAATATGGATGGAAACTGAACAGGGAGAGATTTAACCTGGAAATAAGGAGAAACCTTCTGACAGTGAGAACAATGAACCAATGGAACAGCTTTCCCTCTGAAGTTGTGGGAGTGTCATCACTTGAGACTTTCAAGAAGAGATTAGACTGCCATTTGTCATAAATGGTGTTGGGTTTCCTGCTTGGGCGGGGGTGGCGGTTGGACTAGATGACTTATAAGGTCCCTTCCAACTCTGATTATCTGTTATCTGTGAGTCAGGTAATGAAATGTCTTCTAGCAAACAACCAAGGACTGCACTATATCCTGCTTTATATGATCTTTCTTTTGGCTGACTTCCAGGGTGTCTTCTGTTTATCTACTTATCCATTTAAGATTTCCTGCTTTTCTTTCTTTCATTGATTCTTGTATTTATTTTTGGCTTTGTTACAATTGTTTTGTCTTATACTTTCATAAAGCATTCTGTTATATTCTGGGAGATGGGCATAGAAACAAATAAAATAAATCCATACCCTTTTAAATGAATTAATGTTTAACTTACCAGTGTCATGAATTTGTAGGAAATGAAAGGTACATATATCCACAGCACAAGCAATACAATTCAGATATTAAGGAAGAAGTCGATCCGAGGTAGAGGCTAATATTTGGAATAGGTTCTCCTGCTCCAGCAGGAGGTTGGACTAGATGACCTCCAAGGTCCCTACCAACTCTGTTATTCTATGATCTTAAGTATACCATCAGATGTGAATTTATCCAGAGTTTGAATACTATATTGGTTGCTGTTTTACTGAACACCAGTAAGCACAATTTTAAGCATTGATAAAAGTATTCAGATTTAGTGACTCATTAAATACTCAGCTGTAAACCTGATGGGTGAATTCATTTTACACCATGGAGAGAGAGAAGCTTTGCTAACTGGCTAAAAAGAAAGATGCAGTAAAGGAACAGGGATATACCTGTATTAAGCTTTCATGCCCTTGCTTGAGCTGAAATTTTAGAGAAGCCACCAAGTTTCATGAATTAATATGAAATGTTTGTTATACATGCACACTTTGATCTCAGGGCTATTTTTCAAATTCTACATATCTTACTTTGGATTTTTAATCTCATGTAAGACAAGGGACAATAAACTAACCACATTCAGAATGCTCCTAAAACTACAGAAATGCTGAAATTAAAGAAAATCATTTAGACTTTCTCCTTGGAAATGATATAACAGTTGTGTTTTTCTTTCTTTTTTTCTTTCTTTCTGGCTGTTTGCCTTGTTTGGCTTATGGAAAGGAAAACAGGGGGTAAATGTTGCAGAGTTTGAAAATGTAAAAGGTAATTTGTTCCAGTTGTTTCTTTGCAAATTCTTTTGTGGCTCTGTGGATTCAAAAATATTTTATAGGAACATTCTATTACCCTTATAAATGCTCAATCTTGCATCATTTTTAGTTTACAGTATAAAACAAAACAATAATAATAAATAAATAAATAAAAACCCTGTGGTCCCATTTGTTAACATAAAAATTTGTTGATGTGATTTTCATCTTAAAGTACAGAAATTTGCATTCTGCAAACCTATAAAGCTTTATATAGCTTCTTGGAAAGAAAACTGTGCTATAATATATTCCAGAAGGTAATGATTTATGAAGCCTAAAATCTGCAGCCCACCTGTTTTTACAAACAAATTTTAAATGTATAAATTAGGCATGTCTGGTTACAGAGAAATGCTGATTGTTTATCCAGAATAAATGCAATGAAAAAAATAATTGACAGATGATTTCAAAATGTCACTTCATTGCTGACATTTTACTGCCTGGGCTGACTTCCCCTGATCCTTCCTGTCATATCTTCGGCCACTAATTATAGCTGCTTTGTGAGAATGAACCATTTACTCAGGATGGACATAACGTGCCATCTAAGTCCTTTGTGGTGTCTTTGCAAAGGCAGAAATGATTTCAAATAGGTTTTAAAGCTCCTGGCCAGAAGAACCTGCTGCAAGTGATTTTTTTCCCCAAGAGATTTTATTAAAGTTTATTGTGAGATAAAATACAAACACAGGTAGTCCTGTGTTACAACAGTTCTTTCAGTGACCATTCAAAGTTACAACAGCATTGAAAAAAGTGACTTATGACTATTTTTCACACCTACAACCATTGTCATATCACCATGATCCATGATCAAAAGTGAGATGCTTGGTAACTGGTTCATATTTATGATGGTTGTGGTGTCCCATTGTCCCAGGATCATGTGATCACTTTTTGTGACCTTCTGACAAGCAAAATCAATGGGGAAGCCAGATTCACTTAACAACTGTGTTCTAAATTAACAACTGCCATGATTCACTTAATAATTGTGGCAAGAAGGGTTGTAAAATGAGACAAAACTCACTTAAAAATATATCACTTAGCAACAGAATTTTTGGGCTCAATTGTGGTGAAACAAAAGTTAAGAAAATTTAAATAGGAAGAAGAGGGTGAAGGAAAAGAAAGAAAAGAAAGAAAGAAAGAAAGAAAGAAAGAAAGAAAGAAAAAGAAAGAAAGAAAGAAAGAAAGAAAATAACTGACTTTTTTTCAGTGCAGTAAAATAATGGAGAATCTCAACCTCTTGTTTTAGATTTCTAAATGATTTCCAACTATTTATATAAAGTAATTCTAATTGTCAAATCTAAAATCAAAATTTCACTTTTTTCAGTACAAAACCCAGAAGTGTTTTCCAAAAAGAAACAAACTTGTTTTTTCTGATTAAAGGTAAAGGTTCTCTTCGTACATATGAGCTAGTTGTTTCTGGCTCTAGGGGGTGGTGCTCATCTCTGTTTCAAAGCCGAAGAGCCAGTGCTGTCCGAAGATCTCCTTGGTCATGGGATTGGCATGACTAAATGCTGAAGGCATACAGAATGCTGTTACTTTCCCATCAAAGTGGTCCCTATTTTTCTACTTGCATTTTTACATGCTTTTGAACTTCTAGGTTGGCAGAAGCTGGGACAAGTAACAGGAGCTCACTCCATTACCCGGTGCTAGTGATTTGAACCACCCACCTTTCTGATCAACAAGCTCAGCGTCTTAGCCACTGAGCCACTGCGTCTCCAATTAAAGAAAAGAATCTACCAATTTTGGCATCTTTGACAACCTCATCATCTTTGCTATCTAGTTTCTATTAGGAATTAAGGTGTCTTTTCACCTTTGTGCATTTCTAATGAAACCTCCAGTAAGCATAAATTATACCATATTTTTTATTTTGGTTTGTTCTTTTAGAAAGTCTGGACCATCAGAGTATCTCTAAAAAAGCCCGTTGAGCTCTGCTTATTAAAAGTATTCAGATTGTGGGCTATCTTTGGTGATATGGTTTATTGATGTGGTTTCCCTTTGCAGAGATGTGTCTCTCCACTTCAATGTAATGTCAAAGCAGGAACAATCAGACTTGATTGGTGGATCTGTCTCTCTGCACATGGGTAGAAACAGCTGCTATACAATAAACCAAAATGTAAGGAGTGCCACTTAAAATAGTCCAAGGAATCTCAATCATATTATTTGATGACAGAATGTTGCTTTACATGGAAGAAGAAAATCTGGAGTCAGAAAGGAAAATTAGTGTCTAGAAATGTAGAGATTCTCAGTCATCCAGGTCATGGTTGTTCCAAAGGTGCTTTTTCAGAGGCCAACTATTTCTCTTTTTTTTTTTGGAAGACCTTTCTTTTCTCATCCAAGAAACTCTTCAGCCCTGATGAATCTTCACAACTTTAGAATAACATTTGGGGTGAAACACCCGTAATGGTGTAGAGTGATGTGGATTTTCTAGAGGGAAAAATTGCAGACTTACAGAAAACCAGGAGCACTACTCAGCGTGACCCTGAGGACACAGAATAAATGTCCAAGCTTTCAATGACCCTCAAAAAGCGATGCAAATGACCACACTTCTCAAAGAAACTGAAATCCTTCCATTTCCCGCTATCCTGTCAGATACATATCTTCTTGAGAGAAGCTGAAAACATCTTCAAAGAAAAAAACTCCCATCCGCTGCCAACTCTCACAGTTCTGCCGTGAATCTTCACGATTTTTTGTCATTTCTCACGGATCTCACAACAAGAGCTCCTCAATCTCACGCCGAATTTTGAAAACGCTTTTTTTTTTTTTCAAAATTTTGGGGGTGGCTTATACGCGCATAAATCTGATTCTCACACAAACGACATGACCGCCCACTTCTCAGATCACGCATATATCGCATTATTACCATACAGTCCATATATACATACCAGCCACATTTCTTACTGCGCGCCCTCCATTTTGCTTTCTCTACCACTGGATAATAACATGCTCTGATTCGTTAGTATTCACCATGACCGCTTTAGTGTTTTGCGATCGTCACATGCAACTTGGGTCCAGTTTCTACTGCATTTAGTTAAAGTCCGTTAGTAAAATTCATTAAGAATATACCCATGCTTGATGTTAAAGAAAAAGAAATGGCACCTTATTGATGGCCACCTTGTCTAACATTTTGCCATTGAAGTTGGCCTTACCCAGAAAGAAATACACCTTGCTATAATTTTGTCCATGTGACTCGACCTATTAGAATAATCAAAGAAAGCTGCATCTTCTTACAGACAGAACACAAATAACAACATTTAAATAAACTGTAATGGACCTTTCCCGATGAAAAAAAGGGTTTGTTTAATCTTGATCCGGAGAAAAAAATAGAATCTCAGCTTATTTTATAGAATCTCCAGATTTTTTTTCATGGGTCTCCAGATTTTCCTTTATCAGGGGTTGGCAGGTATGAAGTCCAGTTGCCTCCTGAAAAAGCACCTTTGGGACAACCATGACCTGGATGAAAGAGAATCTTTACAGATTTTATATTCGAGTTATACCTATTCCTAGATTAGGAGTCCTTCCAGATCATCACTTGTGTCTCGGTCACAATCTTTTCTCCCAGCTTCATTTTTTATTGGACAAGTAATCCTAGACTTATGAATGGTCACTTAGCAACCATTCAAAGTTATGACAGACCCTTCCCCCGAAAAGCTACTGATAACCCAGTTTCTAAGTTCTGATTTCCAGCCCACTTCCACAGTTACATGATTGTATTTTGGACACTTGGCAACTGCCCTGCATCTACAGCCATCTGCAGCATCCCATGAGGTCATGTGACTGTGATTATAAATATAATATCATAAATATAAATATATAGATATAAATCCTTCCATTCCCCACTATCCTGTCAGAGCTGAAGAACTTTCTTGGATGAGAAGCGAAACTTCTTAAAAAAAACAAAAAACAAGAAAGTCCAGTTGCCTCCTTAAAAAACACCTTAGTTCCTAGAAAGGAGCATGGTTAGTTAGCTAAAATTCTGTACAGTAATAATACCATATTTTGGTTGTACATCACTTTTGCTATACTTCTGAACTCATAAATATCCCTTGTATCCACATTAGTTTATTTTCTGGTGTAACGCAACAGTCTGTGGTAAAGATTTCTGAACTAAATAGTTCAGAAAAAACTAAATAGTTCAGAAGAGATAGGGATCTCTTCTGAGCACTAGAGAGTGCTATATACATTGCAAATTTAATTTGGGTCTCTGAAGGATCCCTTCTAGCTCTGTGATACTGTGGTGAACTTTAGAGTTTTATAACATTCTTGACACTTGAAAATGATTATGAGATGTTTTATGAGGCATGACACAATGAAACTCAGAAGCTTTTACACTTGGTCACTTGTCACACATTTCATTGATTTGTGTCATGATGCAAGAAGATTTTAATTTTGTCTCAAGGCCTGCCTTTTCCAGAACTTGAAACCATACTTAAGTCAGGTCAAACCAATTAACACTCTTAGGATTGAAATTAATTAGTAGGTTCAAACAAGTTGCCTCAGGAATAGAGAGAATAATTATTGCAATCCATAATAGAGAAAAATGCACCAATAATCTCTTGAACTATACAAGAATAATTTTTAAAAATTTCTGAGCAGCAAGAATTGAGTTTTGGTTGCTAAGGATTCAGAGTGATTTCCTTCATATATTGTTTCAAAGTGACTAAAAATATCACTTGAGCCATTTCTCTGGTTTCATTCATACAGTACTTTGCAATAAGCCATAATTATTTTAACTATAGTTTGTAGCACAAGCTCTAGTTGTCAGTTCTGCCTTTAACTCTATATGGGCAAATACCTCTATTTCTTGCCCATTGAAAGCATACATTTATTTTTTTATGTTACGCTCATTCTAATAATGGATGGTTTCAGCCCACTGCTGAAACAGATGCACTCCAAAGACTAAATTGTTATATACCGTACTTTAAGTAAATGGCATCAAACTTATTTTCATGAAAGTTTCAAGACTCATATTAGAAGGCAATCATGTAAACTTAATCTTCATTTTTTTGTTAAGTCAAGGGTAAGGCTCTAGCATGAAGTCATTATAATGCAGTTGATGAAGAGAACTTGACACAATGTAAGAAATGCCAATATTAATTTAACCAAGGAGAATATCTTGGTTTGTGTGTGTGACTTTATTTGAAATTTCTTCAGATTAAGACAAAACAAAAGATAGCCAGGAAGGTAAAGGTAGTCCTCCATTTACAACAGTTCATTTAGTGACCATTCAAAGTTACAACAACATTGAAAAATTTGTTGAATTTGGTACTTGATGCATTTTGGTGTGAAACTGTTGTCCTGGTACTTGTCATTTGTTTGATATTCTACCTGCTGTAAAAGGAAGAGGGGATGGCTGCATTGAACGGAAAGGAACTTGAATATGCCAGGAAGTTTGTTGCAAAAGGATGCAGTGGACAGCTGCAGAGGGCAGAGAGGAAGTCAGCCCTGCTGCTGACATAGGGATAACAAAGGAAGCCTTCCTGACCAAAACAAAGGGTCATGTGGTAATTCATGTGATTTGGAACTCATCATATTTAGTACTTGTTATGGCTCCCAGAATCAATTAATGATAAATACTGTAACAAACAAACAACAGACAAAAAATAGATAAAGAAGACTGGATTAAGCCAGTATTTCTCAAACTCAGCACATTTAAGATGCATGGACTTTACCTCCTAGAAATCCCTAGCCAGCTGAGATTAAGAAATATCAGACTAAGAGTTCCATCAACAATTGAACATAATGTACAAGATAAAAAAAAAGTCAAGATGGCAGTTGCTATCTTGCTTTTATTTCACATGCAACATAAGTTGAAAGAATGAGTGAGACTCTGACTGAATGGTCATAGCCTCCTCTTTTTAAAAAAAAAAAACATTTTTTGAACGCAAAGATTCCCCTAATATAGCACGAGTTGCAGTACTGTTTGTAAAGCCCATGTCCCACTGCACCAACAGATGCAAAGAGGATGTAAAACGGACAAAAAAACTTGCCATCAGTTGGAAAACGCGATGCATCTGTTGTGTACTCACTGCGTAAGTGTTTCATACGCTCTATCCATTAAAAATCCGTCTACTGCTATTTCATCCGCTCAAAAAGTTTTGAGCTGCACAAAACTTTCTGAGCGGATTAACTTTCTGCTGCGTACGATGTACATCCACGACACATACGGGCAACAAACATTCTACATCCGTTGTCATCCGTTACACGTCTGCTGTATCCTCTCGGCATCCTCTGGGCATCCCCTCAACTCACATCCGCTGCAGCTGTGCAGCTGAAAGCAGAAAGAGGGAGGAGCGAAAGGTTACATGGAACGTCCACACAGCCGGTTAGTAGCACAGAAATAGAAAGGATGTGAGAGCGATGCATCCTGTCGTATATAAAGCATTTTAAAACGGATAAACGTTTGGTATAGTGGGACATATCTCAGATATTTAGCGATGTCTGAAGTATGTCTACAGGATATCGGAAGGACACCTAGCGGAATACCTTATTTCCTATAAAAACGGAAGAAGATCACCAGGATCTCAGTATGAGTCCAGCAGCACGTGGGGTACAGACCTCTTCACCCTTGGTCTTGCTCCTTCCACATCATCCACTGATCACCACCATGGATCATCACCATTCCTAATGGTAGCTGCGATCATTCAACACCAGAACCAAGCCCTGTTCAGACTGTTCCACCTTTTCTACGCAAGGAGAAGAAGGAGACATCCAAAGAGCTGTGTGGTTCCGACGATGGATCAGAGAGAAGTGAGTTTGGACTTGTATGTACAAAGCTGATGGTGGACGCTGAGGAATGAAGACACTCATGCATTCCAGCGCTTCATAGGATGCCACCAAGCCATGTTGAATGAAATTGTAGAGCGTCTGAGACCCAGGTTGTGACCAAGCCAAGCACACAACTTCCGTCCAGGCCTGGACCCTGGCTGAATGTGGCACTGACTCTGTGCCACCTGGCTCTGGAACCACATACAGAAACATGCAGTATGCTTGGAGGGTGCCAAACAAACAAGCATCAGCCAAAAGCGTGTCAGAGAAGTGGTGCAGGCCATCATCGAAGAATACGGGAGGACCTCCTCCAGTGTCCCACCACTGAAGAAGGCTGAAGGAAAGGTGCAGAAAACAGTGGAATCAGAGGTGGAACTTTCCCTACACCGTTGGAGCCATAAGATGGGAAGCACGTGCGCTGCAAAGCTCAGCCAACTCAGGTCACTTATCACAACTACAAGCGGCTTCCTCAGTACATCCTCTTTGCCTATGGTTGATGATGACTACAAGTTCATGTACATCGATGCTTCAGGCCTAGCTTTCAGATAGCCAGGGTATAACATGCCAGTGACCTCAAGGATGGCCTGGAACGCAACCTCATCATGGTTTTCCAGATCCAATCCCTACCCAATGACACACAAGATGTGCCCTACTTCATTGTGGGATATGACGCCTTCTCCTCAGAACCTACCTCATGAAGCCCTACAGTTCCAGAATACCATCACACGTGAAGAGAGGATCTTCAACTATAGGCTGTCCAGGGCAAGACGGGTGGTGGAGAACGTCTTTGGCATCTGGCCCAACAGGTTCCAGGTACTTCTCACCACCATGCAGCAATCACCCAGGACTGTGAAGGAGCATCGTGAAGCTTGCTGCATCCTGCAAAATCTCATGCGGCACCCGCTACTCCAGTGGTTGCAGAAACAGCGTTGTGGACTGTCAACAAGGGAATGGCGACATGGAGCTGGTGAATGGAGGCAAGGATGAAACCTGAAGACATGTGGATGTACAAGGTCCCAACAGAGCTTCACGATGAAGGGAAGAAGCAGTGCAAACTCCTTAAACACTGGTGCAACTCCCCAGCTGAGCAATGATGGCAAAACAGGATGGTAATGCTTAATGGAGTGCTTCCTACAGCCTGATATCATCCACTAATGAGATTGTGCCATGTATGTGAGTGGCCTACCAATGAATAGGGCATAATAAAAGAGCTTTGTTTATTTTTGAAATGTTTAATCAATGAATAAATTGTTATTGATAAAAAAGGGCCATATGTGTGGCAGCTTGGAGGATGACCATACACTCCCACTATGCCTTGCACTGGAGGTTTATCAATCCCGGCAGGTATCCTTACCCATCCCACAACTATCCATTACCTATTCCACAGCTCATCCTTACCCATCCCACAACTATCCTTACCCATCCACAGCTATCCTTACCTATCCCACAACTTATCCTTACCCATTGCAGAACTATTCTTACCTATCCCACAAGCATGCAAGGCTTAAACCTTTTTTCAAAGTTTTCACCAACACATTATTTAGTAAATAAAATGAACCATGTGTGTGAAGCAAAGATAACCTTTATTATAAATGTCTTAAGTAAAACTGTATGACTTTATTAAAAAAGCAAAAGGAACCAAGTAACAGTGTCTTTAAGCAAAGATAAAGTGAACAGGAACAACTTAGTCTCGTGGCACTTATCTCAGTCACCGAGGCATGTCCATGGTCTCAGCTTTCGAGCGGCCAGGGATTGTGGAAATGGCTGTGGCTGGAGTGCTGGTCTGAGCGCCCATTGAGAGGTGTGGCCCTGAGAGTACAACAGGGGATGGTGTGTTCAGGAACTCTGCAGAGAGCTGACTCAGTCCGCGTGAGGCTTGAAAGGCCCTTCCTCAAACCTGGGATGTCAGCAGAAATACTGATGGACAGATTTTCTGTTGAGGCTTGGCCTATTGGGGTGAGGAATGAGGGAGTTCTTGGGCTGTCTGGTCTGCAGACGGGTGAGGTGAGGATCTGTGGCATGCGATGTACCTGGCGCTTGGTCTGGGAAGGTCTGCCTCTGCTGTGGAAGTTCCTGGTTACTTGTAGCCTTGGTAGGTGAGGGGCTGTGAAAGCTTGTGGAAAGGCTGTGACCATCGCCTGGGGTGGAGAGCAGTCCTGGAGGGTCGGGAGCAGGTTCAGCTGGGCCTGGAGGGTGGGTGCAGCAGTGCTGTGATCTTCTCCTTCATCACCTGGTACTGCCTCAGGCCAGGTCCCATGAGGTCCTGGCTCAAGTACGTGATGAAGGCTTTGCGGTTCGAGGATGGTATGTTGCTGTGGACCCAGCTGAGATAGAAGCTCTCTGTACTGGTTTTGATTTGTGTCCCTGATCTCCAAGAGGACAGTGTGGTTTCTGGCCTCCAGTCTGCCTCTCTGCCTGCTTTCTGAGGAGGTGGAGCCGGGGTGGGGGTGGGTTTGTCTCTGGCTGCTGCTTCTTCTGCTCCATTTGGAGACAGGGGATCCTTCCACGTCCCTCTGGCATGGGAGTGCAGCTGTGGGTCTCTGCCATATTGCCCTCCAAAGACACCTGCCTGGACACGGTAGCTGTCTCCTCGGCGGGAAAAAGTGCTGTCTGTGGGCTGTCTGAGGGAGAGTTTGACAGAGGGCTGCTCCTCGTGGTGAACCTCACCCTCCAGGAAGCTGCACTTGGCTATGATGTACATCTCCCGCGTCAGTGAGCTTGACAGCGGCTGGCCAGACTTCTTAGTGCAGCTTACCTACAAGGTGTGCAGGTGCTTCAACCATCCCCAGATACAAGTCTGAAGTGTACCAGGCTCTCTCCTATGTTCTTTGCAATGCTTCCCTGCTTCTCTTAGTTGTCGCGATAGAGTCTGTGGCCCTTTCCATAAAGTATCGTTCCTCTCAGCCATTGCCATGCACCTCTCCTACAGGGTCCCTTGAGAATGGAGAACTGCTTTTCTCTCTCCTTTTCCGTTGCCTTGCCTCTTCTTCCCTCTGCAGGCTTCAGGGCTTTCAGCAGCAGGTTTTGGGGGCCTTTGGGGCTGGTCCAGGCCACGAGCAGGCAGAGGAGAAGCACCAGCAGCACCAACCATACCAAGCAGGAGAAGCGCCAAGCAAGCCCACAGCACCAGCACCAGGAGGAGAAGGCACCAGTGAGCACCCAAGCAGCACCCAGCAGCAGCAGCAGGAGAAGCACCAGCAGCAACCACGCAGGAGAAGCACCAGCCGAGCAGCAACCACGCAGACCAGCACCAGCACACCACGCAGGCAGAAGCACCTAGCAGCTTGCAGAGTCAGCACCGAGGGGGTTGGGATGGTGTTCTGTCTTCTTGCCAAGGCTGAGCAGGAGTAGGGCACAAACTTTCTCGTTCTTCCCTGACGACTCACCATGGTGTTCTTCAAGATGTCTCTGGCAGCAGGTCGTTTCTCTGAATGGTGACTGTTCGTGCGAGCTGCATACTTTATATCGCATCGGAGACTGATGCCAATATCATCCTCGCCGCACTGCGCAAGTGAATGCTTTGCACACTATGCATCCTACTAGGCGTCTTGATGCAATCTCCGCGTCATTCGCCCTACCGCATGTCGCTATCCTTCCGGCTACGTGCCGCTTCGCTATTCTACCCCCTGGATAGCCCTTGCGGATGTTTCATCCGCTTCATCCGCTTCCCATCCGCAGGAGCTTCCCTACGAACATCTGTTAACATCCTTGCTAGACGTACTACCCCATCCCGTTCCCTTTCCCTGTTTTCTGTCTTGTTTCCGCAAATTTTTGGCCACTTACTGAGGAGCGGATAACAACGGAGGAGCCACCCCCCTAAAATTTCTCACTTTGAGCCGCGTGTCCTTTTTGCAATACCATTTTGCTGTCACCTCCGCAAGTGTGACCTAGTCTTTAAGTAGAAGATAGCATACATCAAAAAGCTGTAACAGACAAACTCATTGTTGCAATTAAAAAAAAATTGGGTTTTTAATTAAATTTGCAAAAATGTGCCATTAATTCTCTTTCTTTCTTTTCCATTCACAAATGGTGCCATTTGTGTTGTTATTCAGTTGAAAAAACTGAAACAAGCTGATGATGTAATGATTTTAAAGGGCTTAGTTAAAGATTTAAACAACCACATTAAAAGATCTATACAAGGAGAAAGTGTTAATGCATAGCAATAAACTGGGTTGTCATCCTTGAACTCGTCCTTTTTTTCTATGCCTCAATAAGGTGCATTCCTGCTGTACTACCAGCATATTTGTACCTGGCAGATTATCAGCTCAATTACAGCCTGCAGGTGAATCACGATCATTTATTTTTCCATAGTCTTCAAGTCTCAATTAGTTTTCTTAAATTTAACATTCTAGTTCCGTTAAAGTTGTTAGCAATGTTTCAGGAGAATCTCATCTTGCACCTCATCAGGCCTTCTGTATTGAGTTAGTTCCTGGTTTCAAATTTGAGGCTGGTCCATTCTGATTGGCTAGGAGCCTGGGTCTGTGTTTATTGGACTTGGGAGTTATTGATTGGTTGTTTCTGGTTTCTTCTGTCTGTTGTGGCTTTGATTGGCTGGCAACACTCTGTTTCTTGTGTTGGAGGCTTTCAGTGCAGCTTGGCTCCGTGCGTGGAAAGGACAGCTGCTCTTCATTAGCAAGCTGCTATTCATTAGCAAGCTGGGTTTCACCTGGGTGCCTGGTGGGGCGGTGTTTGAGTTGAGAGCTATCAAAGAGGAGTCTGTTGTGCCAGGTGTTTGCCTGGCTTGTGTTGGAGATCTTTCTATTTGAGAGTGCAGGCTTCCAAAGATTGACAGTCTGCTGGAATCATCTCTTCTATTCATGCTGTCAGGTCTTTTTTCAATCTCTATGGCTTCTCTGATGATTCTGTGGCTGGGGGTTTTCTATAGTGGCTAGGGTTTTAGTGCCATTGAAGTTGATTTGTGACTGTGGTTTTCATGTGTTGGACTAGTGAGGAGTGTGTTCCAGCTTTTTTACTGCATTTTTTGTTCGATCTTACTAGGTGGTACTTATTCTTCTAATTGGTCTGTCCAATGTATTAGTTGCGCCGGCATGATGGACAGGGAATTTTGTATATGCCTTGGTTTCCAGGTTAATTTGTTCTTTGGGGTTCCTCAGGATGGCTTGCTATTTTTTTGTCTGTTTGAAGGCAGTCTTGATGTAGACCTTGTTAGATATCTTACGATTTTAATCTGTAGTACCTCTTATGTTGAGGCAAGACAGCTGTTCCATAGGTCTGTTGGTCTTCTAGTCTCTGTTATGTCTTGGTGTGTCTTTTGTGGATCAGGTTGGTGAATTGTTTTTTTTGGAAGCCATTGGCTGTCAAGTACTTCAGTCAGGGTGCATACGTTCAGTCTATTATGTGTTCTTATCTGCCAGGCGTTTTGTTCTGGTAATTAGTGTTTTCCGTACGGAATTTATCTGTGCTGGGTGGTGGTGGATTGGCGCGTTGACGGTAGCGGTTGGTGTGTGTTTTTCTTTTGGAATATGGTGTGTCCCAGTGTGCATCATGTTTCTTTGCCAGCCAATCAAGCCCACAAAACAGACAGAGAAACCAGAAACAGCCAATCAATCAAACTCCAAGTCCAATTGAACACAAGACCCAGGCTCCTACCAATAGACCAGCCTCAAATTTGAAACCAGGAACTAACTCAATACAGAAGCCTGATGATGGCAGATGAGATTCTGTTGAAACGTTGCTCAAGTTTGACTCAGCTTTCCATCCTTCTGTGGTGGGTAAAATGAGGACTCAGACTCTTGGGGGCAATATGCTGACTCTGTAAACTGCTCAGAGAAAGCTGTAAAAGCACTGTGAAGTGGTATATAAATCTAAATGTTATTGCTATCCCATGCAGATAAAACCAATATGAAGTGACTCTTGCACTTGAAATAGAGTAGAGATTGGTAGCAGACCACACAGACCTGAAAAGAGATGTCAAGTGAGAAGTGCATGAAGATTGCAGGAGATGTTGTCCATATGCCTTCAGAAGTATCGAGAGCCCAGTCTGTTGCATATTTACAACTACAGAAACAAACTACACTATGAAGCCACCTACCATTTCTGTTCCCTGAAATGCCCATGGGTTTCCTGTCCAGCTTTTCCTATTTTTTTTCTTTTAAAATACTCTTTGCAAGCTTAACATCTCAGCAATTTCCAAAAAAATTTCAGAAGACTATAAATAATACCTCCTTTCTTATTGTTTCATCTCTTCTAATATGATGTGAAAAGTGCTAATGTAATTACAGTTGTCTGTTATATCAGGGAGCAAAAATGTTAATATCATATCCTGTGATATGGAGATAATATCATTAAGAGAGTTTCTCATTGCAATGAAATCTCACTAATATATTATGAAGATGTTTTCCCCTTCCTCTTTCCCTACTGTTCTCTCATTATTAGCTCTTTAAAGCAATGTATACTTCCCTACATGAAGAGACAATTAAAATGTATTCTCTGTAGTGCGTATACTCCAAGGCTTTTCTACTGTTTTCGTTAGTTTGATGTTTACTTTGAATTATCACACAGCTGCTATGAGGTAGCATTCTTTGCTTCTTTCCCAAAAAAGAAAGTTCCAGGAAGATTTTTGCTAGTCAGTAAAGCAAGGCTACTAAATCTGGATGGCAAAACTCCAGCTAACCAGCAGAGGACAACAAAGATATTGGAAATTCTACTTCTTTGCTGATCCAGATTGTTGCAGCCCACATCTATCAATTGTACAACAGAGAACAATTAATGTATCCATTATCTCTCTCTCTCAATTCATAGGATAAAAATAAAATAGCTTTATAGTGATAGCAATAACACTTAGATTTGTATACCATTCTGTTGTGCTTTTCTGTACTCCCTGTGCGATTTATAATGTCCCCAGCAATCTAGATCCTCATTTTACTGATCTTGGAAGGATGGAAGGCTGAGTCAAACTTGATCTGGCCAGGATCAAACTCCTGGCTGTGAGAAAAGATAGCCTGAATACTGCCTTCTAACCACTATGCCACCATGATAAGGGCTGCCAGTAGAAAAAGTATGAACCACTGGGATGAACTTGAAGTCCTTGGTGCTCTCTGACTTTGGTTGTTTGCCAGTAGACATTTCTTAATTTGACTAGGTAACATCACTGCTAGGGGTTATGAGGTTAGCACTCTGTATTTATATGCAATAGTTTGTCTACTAGTGTTGGTTAAACTATGATTTTATATAATGGAGCAAACCCAATACTCACTAAGACTGATGAAGTTCTCTTGTTCTTGTTTTGTTTTATTTAATTCATTGCTATGGGAACTATGAGAGTTTCATCCAGTATCACTTGAGCTTCTACTTTAAAGTGAAACCTTTCTTGATACAGGAGATGACAAGGCTGAGCCTGAGGGAGGGGTCATCAATCATCAGTTTCGAGTCCTCTCAGGCTCACAGAAGATCTAAGTTCAACTCACCTTGAATTCCATTGACTCTTACCTACTGCCAATTTGCTTTGACTGTTAGTAGTTCACATTCTCATAGAGAGCTTAAACTTGCAATAAATCTTCACACCCATTTGAACTCCCTGGATCTTCTGATTTTTCTTGTGCTTGACACTTTTTCCTCTATCTTAAAATTTTAGACTTTATCTGACTGCAAAAACTACTCTATAAAATGGTTGAATATTATCATATATATGTGTGTGTATCTATACATACATACATATGTGTGTGTGTATGTGTGTGTGTGTGTGTGTGTGTTTTCTTAAGTTTTTGAGGGTACTTACATGTATGCTGTTCAGCTTCCTTTGGGTATTATCCCATGTCATTGTAGTTGTGCTTTTAAAGTTTTAGCAACGTTTCGGCAGAATCTCATCTGCCATCATCAAGCTTCTGTATTGAGTTCATCTGTGAGTCAGGCTAGCACAGCCATTTAGTTTTAAATTTGAGGCTAGCCTACTGTTGAGCCAGATTGCTTTTTTCTTCATCCTGATTGGTTGGTCTGTGTTTATTGGTCTTGGAGTTTACTTGATTGGTGTTTCTGGTTTCTTCTGTCTGTTTTGTGGCTTTGATTNCCCAGATGTTTTCCTGGCTTGTGGTGTGGAGATCTTTCTATTTGAGAGTGCAGGCTTCCAAATGATTGACAGTCTGGTGGAATCATCTCTTCTATTCATGGTTTCAGGTCTTTTTTCAATCTCTATGGCTTCTCTGATGATTCTGTGGCTGGGGTTTTCTATAGTGGCTAGGGTTTTGGTGCCATTACCAAACATCAACTTCAATGGCACCAAAACCCATATATACCTACATATATATACATATATATACATGTGTGCTGTTCAGCTTCCTTCGGGTATTATCTCACATCATTGTAGTGCTTTTAAAGTTGTAGCGACGTTTCGGCAAAATCTCATTCACTACAATGATGTGGGATAATTGGAAGACTGCTATCATGTCTCCTCTGGTCCTTCTCTTTACTAGACCAGCCAAGCCCAGTTCCTGTAACCGTTCTTCATATGTTTTAGTCTCCAGTTCCCTAATCATACTGGTTGCTCTTCTCTGTACTCTTTCTAGTGTCTTAACATCTTTTTTGTAATGTGGTGAACATGTGGAGAAGGGAAACATCATAATTTAGAAGGGAGAAAATTGTTTCAGATATGGCTTTAAATACTGTAAAGAATTGCTTCTTCCAGTGCAAATATTCCAATCCTATTCTTCCAATTATTTTGTTTTGTTTTGTTCTGTTCTGTTTTTTGCTTTCTCTTCACTTTTTATTGCTTTCAAAACCTTTTCAGCTACATTTTTAGGAGGAGGAATTAACTGAGAAATTAACTGAGGTCATAACTAGGAAATAGTTTGCAAAATAGCTACAATATTTGGCATACCAGACCATATATCTGCTCAAAGTCAAACTGAGTACCACCACCTCCTATAGCCTTCTCCCAACTGGTCTCAATCCCTTCCCTTTTATGGAAAAAAAAACATACTTCTAAAATGAAATACTGGCTATCAGCCAATGATTTTTATTTTCTAAGAATGCCTTGGAAAGTTATATTGGCTCTAAAAAAGGATGATAGTGGTTAACATTTTGCTCTGCAGCACAACAAACTTCCCAAGGAGTTTTGAAGCCCCGAGGGATGTTTCTTAACTACTTACAGGAGCAGTTCCAAGTGGTTATGGGAGATGTGAAGGATGTTAGCTGTTCAACAATGAAAAGCAAAACAAAAAAAAAATCAATAGTAAATCCCTCATTCCACTAAACTATAGAAAAGGCTAAGTATACAGACTTCTTCCAAGACTTTAGTTAGTACCTTCTGATTTCAGCATAATAGTTAGTACATTTGGCCTTCAGTATTTTCTTTGTTTTGTGAATTTAAATACTGATATAATTCTCAAGCATATAGAAATGATTTGGGTGGACTTCCAACAACCTGTATGGTAAGAAAAATGAGCAAGATTATGCCAAAAGCGTATTGACTTCCTGTAACCAAACTTTAATTCCACCAGAAGAGTTCTAAATTAATCTACTAATAGCAATTTTCTCAGATTTCTTCCTCAATTATACATATTATTAAAACTTTTAAAAGATAAAAATAAATACTAACTAATATAAAGTAAGGAAAAAAGAAAAAGAAAAACAAAGCAAAGAGAAAGCAAAAAGTTCAAGAAAAGAAAAAAAATAGAAAAGAAAAAGAAAGATACAAAGAAGTGATTTTTAAGAATATTTTTCATGGTATGTTTTCATCCTTCTGATTAAGCACATGAATGCTGGAGTCTGTGATACATTGAAAACTTTTTTTCTACATTCAATTTATTTTCAATTTACTCAGCTTAGGCACTGCCTGTCTCCATACTCACTTCGAACAGTATACATAAGACCAAACAAAATAGAAAATGCAATGTAATAGTATTATAAAAAGAAAAGTAATAAATATTTTGTTATCACAAAGCTAAGAGAGCTTCACAGGGCAATTGTTATACATTAAGAGATCAGTTTCAACCCACAGTTGTGAGAATGACATTTCTTACTAATAAAATTCAAAACATTTCAGATATTTCTCTAATCAATTGTTGAATTGTTTCTTGAGAAAGAAATGCAACAACTTCAAGTAGACTTAACTTTGGAACCATGTGCATGATGAAATGTAATATTTATTTAGCATATGGCATATCATATATGGATTAGCTATCTAATCTACCTAAATTATTAAAACAAAACAACATATAAATGCTAAAAAATAGGTATTTTCAAATACCAATGTCTAGGCCATCTAACCATTGAAGTGCAGCATTGTTTAATTGAAAAAGAATATATAATAATGATTGCTGGAATTGAGTATGTCTAGTTTGATGAAAAGAAGGACTGGGGTGACATTATAGCAGTGTTTCAATATCTATAGGGCTGCTACAAAGAAGAGGGTGTCGACATATTCTCCAAAGCACCTGAAGGCAATAGATAAGAAGCAATAGATGGAAACTAAGAAGAGAAGCAACTTAAGGTGATATTTCCTGATTAATTGTTAATTAATTGTTAGAACAATTAATCAGTGGAACAACTTAACTCCAGAAGTTGTGAATGCTCTCATTTAAGAGATTGGATAGCTAATTGTCTGAAATTGTACAGGGCTTCCTGCTTGAGCAGTGGGTTGGATTAGAGAACTTCCATGGTCCCTTCCAACTCTGTTATTCTGTTAAATATGTTAAAAAGAAAATGGACTGGTGCATGCCCTCAGCTTACAGCCATCACAATGTAATGTACAGTTTGATGTGGGACTCCACAGTCACACTGAAGGGAGAATAGTATGCCCCATTTGTACAATAAGTCCCAGAAGACGCTGTGTGAAATGTGAATCTTATTCAGGATTGTCCATTGTGGCATGATCATTCAAAGCTTGACACCTTTTTTGTGGGTTCATTTATATACAGTATCTCCTACATCTCCACATTCAGCAACCCATTTGGCTTTCCACTGTGAATCGATGTTAAAGTTGTGCAACTGCCAGTGGAGGTTTCCTGGAGTTGAGTCTTCCAGTTTATAAATGAACAAGGTCAGTGTGCACTGGTAAGATGAAACATAAGTCATGGCACAAGTCAAAGTAATGTCTTTCTTCACATATTTGCATGTTACTTCATGATTTAAATATGAATGATGGATGAGTATGTGTTATGACATTTAAACAGTTTTTGTCATTTTGGCATCATCTTGTTTAGGAATGAACTTCTAAAGTGGCAATTTTGACATTTAGCTTTACTGTTTTCCTCACACCTTTTTTTTACATGAGTTTTAATTTGAATATATCAATATACTGAAAATATACTAAATCACACAAAATGGTTAACTTAGATTGTTCATTTTTCTCCATTTCAGTGTTTTTTTATGCTTTAGGGGTTATTTTATTTAACTGCATGGCCAAATTAACTGTGTTTAACTATAATGAATGTGATTTTTTAAAATATATACAGTATATTAAGTTAAATAGTTGCTTCTGCTAGATTTCTTAAGTATTTTCCAATCTGGGGCACCTGACTCATTCTTGTACAGTTTTTGTTACCCAAAAAAGTTTTAAGACATAAAGGTAATATGGCTTAGTAAAAGAATCATTAAAATACTTATTTTTTACTCCTTTCAGAAGGAGATCTAAAATGTTTTTTTAAATGCTTGTTTTTGACTTGTTCTCTGAAGGAGTTTCTTACAATGAGAAAGAGATAATTGGTACATTTAGCTCACCCTTCTCTAATCTGGATGCTTTCCAGATAAATATATTTCATTCCCGAAATTCTTCAACTTGCATGATCAGGTTTTTAGTGCAAGATATCTCATTTGAAAAGATTAACTTAGCCAAAATAGCTTCTTCTGATGAGCTAAATTCAACTTAAATGGGCCACTATTCTGATCAAAACTGATACCAAGCTTCTGAAGTATTAACCAGGACTGGAAATGATCAGACCAAGGGACAAGTTTGACTTCCATGTAAGGAATTCACATTTGTAAGTATTATTAGGGGCAAAAAAGCTTAAAGGGACAACACAAGAATTATAAGGGAAATTTTATTTTTTAAATAGGATACCTATAGAGAAAAAAAGCAAGAAAAATTTCCTTTTTCTTGTACTTTTTTGATATCGGAGAAGAAGGTCTATCTGTTCTGAAAATATACCCAGCCAGCATCTATAGATTGATTTGAAAACGGTTGTTAGCCTTATTAAATCAGATTTATTTATGATTTTTTTAAAAATCAGCCATCTATGTAGACAGGGACTCATGTAACAGCTCAGATCTTTCCTATCGTATTATTCTGCTCTTCTATGATTTTTTAAAAATGATTTTACAAATAAAATACAAAGAATAATGAATTAGTAAAATAAAAATATAACATACCAGCTCTATACTCATGCTTCGCTATGAAACTATGTGACCGGACTTAGTTTTTTGAGAGGGAAATAAGGGAGGGGGAATTGTGCCTCTGCTACTGCTCGGTACCCATGCTTTGCTATGAAACTATGTGGTCGGGCTTTTTGGGGAGGAATAAGGGAAAAAATCTGCCCCTGCCTACTAGCATCCATTGGTATTCATCTGACTAGCATCCTGTCAATGTGTGAGAGAGTTGATGGCTGTTTTAAAACTGAAACAGTATTTGCTGTGTGAGCAAGAAGGAGACAGCAAGGAGCTTGGACATGGCTTAACTCAATTGTTCTGTACTAACGCTGCTTGGTGCTATGAAACTGAAACTCCTGTCCTCTGCTTGTGTTTAGCATTTGGAACAGATTTCTTTTCTGGTTGGGAGGGGGAGTAGAACTCCTTAGAATCAGAGTGTGTTAATAATAATATAGGAAATATTTGCTCTGATGGTCATTTCAAAAAATCATTTCTTAGTGAGCACCTAGAAGCCAAGATTTCAAGTTTGTAGGCTTTACGGTTCTGGAGATTTTGTGATGACGCATGAGTGGTATTTCACACACACACACACACACACACACACACACACACACACACACACACACACACACACACACACATATATTAAAAATATCTAAAAATATCAAAATTCCAGTAGCAACTTTTTCATGTACAGAGATAAATAAACAGCAGAATTCAGATACATTTGCTTTGCAATATGGATTATATTTTCCATATTCATACTATTAATCCCATTAATCTCTTTTCACCAGAATCTTCGTACAATTATATAGGACCTCTATAAATGGATTTATAGTCCTGTGAAAATACCCAAATTAAATATACATAGGAGCAAGATATTTCTCCTGTTCAAAATATAGGCAAAAACCAGATTGGTTGTTCATATTGGGATGTTGTTCTCCAGAAAAAGAAAAGCTGAAACCACAAAGATCAAATTACAGTAGGAACATGGAACATAAACTTGCATGAATATAGGAAAGCTCAACACAATGAGATGTGAAACAAAATCACTACACAGTGACCTCTTAGGCATCAATGAATTGAGATGGACTAGGAGTGGTCCCCTTCAATGAGAAGATGCCACCATCTATTACTCAGGACATAAAAAATAGAGAAGAAATAGAGTTGCTTTTATATTTAGGAAGAGTACAGTAAGAACAGTACTCACTCTGCAATCAGTAATCAAATAAAGCCCATGTCACACTGCACCAACGGATGGAAAGAGGATATAAAACGGAGAGAAAAACTTGCCATCCATTGGTTAACGTGATTCATCCGTTCTGTACGCACTGCATCCGTTTTTCATCCTCTCTATCCATCCAGCATCCGTCGACTGAGGTTCTATCTGCTCAAAAAGTTTTGAGCTGCTCAAAACTTTTTGAGCGGAAATTGTATCCAACACGTCCGCTCTGCATCTGTAAGCTACGGGGACATCCGTTCTAACATCCATCGTCATCAGTTATGCATCTGCTATATCCGCGGCATCTGCGCATCCGCGCAACTCGCATCACTCCAGCGAAAACGGCACAGGGAGTAAGCGAAATGGAGCGACGGACAACAAAGAAAAAGCCTTTAGTAGCATGGACGTAGAAAGGATGAAGCGGATTAAGCTCGCATAGAAAGCATTTAAATGAAAAACATTCACAAGAGGGGACTATCTTGGATATTTAAGGATGTCTAGAGGATGACTAGAGGATGAAAGGACACTTAGTGGAAAACCTATATGCCTATAAAGGGGGAGCAACTCACCTGGATCTCACTTTCAGTCCAGCAGCCCTGCTTTGCAGACCTCTGCGCTTCATCTGGCTCTTGCTCTTCCACAGCATCCAGTCATCTCCACATGGATCGAAACACACTCTTTTGGTAGCACATCATTCTGCAACAGAGCGAAGCCATCTACAGGCTCTTTCACCTGTTCTACAGGAAGAAAGGAAGGTGGCCAAGATAGTGTCTAGGTCAAAGATGGATCGGGAGAGAGCAGAGTACGACTGTACAACAAGCTGATGGTGGAGCTGAGGAACGAAGACTCGTGCATTCCAGAACTTCATGGGATGCCTCCAGCCATGTTTTTTGACGAAGTTGTGGAGTAGCTGAGATCTAGGTTGACAGCAAGAGCACAACTTCAGCCCAGGTGGACCCTGGACTCAAGGTGGCACTGACTTACACCACCTGACCACAGGACACTACAGGAGCATGCGGACAGCTTGGAGGGTGCCACAACAACACCATCAGCATTGTGGCCAGAGAAGTGTGAGAGCCATCATCGAAGAATACCTGGAGGAGCTCTCCAGTGCCCTCCACTGAAGAAGGATGGAAGAAAGTTGAAGAGCAGTGGTATCAGAGGTGGAACTTCCCACACATGGGCTTCTTCAGCATCATCCTCTTCGCCATGGTCGATGCTGACTAAAAGTTCATGTAATCGATGCTTCAGGCAACAGGTTAGCTTCAGATGCCCAAGTATACAACGCCAGTGACCTCAAGGAGGGCTGGAACACAACCTCATCATGGGCTTCCCAGATCCAGACCCCTGCCACGACCACAACATGTGCCCTATTTCATCGTGGGGGAGATGCCTTCTCCCTCAGAACCTACCTCATGAAGCCCTACATTCCAGATGCCTCACCCGTGAAGAGAGGATCTTCAACTACAGGCTGTCCAGGACAAGGCGGGTGGTGGAGAACGCCTTTGGCATCCTGGCCAACAGGTTCCACGTACCTCTCACCACCATGCAGCATCGCCAGAGACGTGAGAAGGATCGTGGAAGCTAATGCACACAATCTCATGCGCACCCGCTACCCATGTTGCAGAACAGGCTCGTGGACCTCCAACAAGGCAACACTAAGAATGTGCAAGGCCCAAGAGACTTCACGTGAAGGGAAGAGCAGTGCAACTCTGAAGACACTGGTGCAACTCCCCAGCTGGAGCAGTGGAGTGGGCAAGACAGGATGAAGATGATTAATGGATGCTTCCTTCAGCCTGTCTCATCACACTGATGAGATTGTGCCATGTATGTTGGGTGGGCGTACAATGAACAGGGCATTTAATAAAGAGTTGTGTTTTATGTTGATATGTGTGGATGATTGATTACATTATATTATTGATAATAAGGACCATAGGTGTGGCAGCTGGGGGTGGACTTATGTCCCACTATGCTTGCACTGGAGGTTTATCTATCCCACCGCTATTCCCCATCCCACAGGTATTCCCTGCCCATCCACTGCTATCCTTACATCCCACAAGCAGGCAAAGGCTTAAACGAATTTCTAAAAGTTTCCACCAAGACTTTATTGACAAAATAAATGAAGCAAGTGTGTGAAGCAAAGATAACTTTGTTAATAACAAGCTGTCAAAGAATGACCCAAGTCAAGTGTTCAAAGCAAATAAAGTCAACAGGTAGCAACCCAGTCTCTGGCACTCTTCTTGGTTCATCGAGGCGTGCCCAGTCTCATGGGTGAGATCCAGGTGCTGTGGAGGTGGCTGCTGCTGGAGTGCTGGTCTGAAGTGCACTGGGTGTCTGGCCCCGAGAGGACACAGAGGATGGTGTGTTGAGGAAGCTCTCAGACAGCTGGCTCAGCCCCGTGATGTTGAGAGCCCTTCCTCCATGCATGGGGTTGTCAGCCAGTAACCGACAACAGATGTACTGAGGTGGACTTGGCTGTGGGGTGGAGGAAGGAGCAGTGTAGTGGGGCTGTCTGGTCTGCCAGCTGGGTGAGGACTGGCGTCGGTGGCATCTGTGGCATGAGTGGTATTTGTGGGTGGCTGGTATCGGTGGTGTCGGTGGCATCGGTGGCATAAGTGGCACCATTGGCGTCCGATGTACCTGTGCTGAACTGGGAAGGGCTACCGTGATGACTGGATCCTGGTAGCCGTAGCTTGTAGGGAGGGCCTGTGGAAAGCCTTGGAAGGGGCAGTGACATCACCTGGGGTGGAGGAGCAGGCCTGGAACTGGGTGGAGCAGGTTCATCCTGGTCTGGAGGGTTGTGAAGAAGATCGGGTGATCTCTGTCCTTCACCTACTGGTACTGGGTTCGACATGTTCATGAGGGTCTGGTTGACATGGGTGAGGAGGCTTGCGGTTGGAGGATGGGGGTCGGTGTGTACCAGCTGAGAGAGAAGATCTACGCTGCTCCTGATGGTGTCTCTTATCTCCAGCAGGACAGTGTGGCTCTGCCTCTCCGGTCTGCCTCTCTGCCTTTCTGTGTAGGTGGAGCTGGGGCTCGATACGGTTTGGGTTATGGTGAAGTGCGTCTCCTTTTTCCACTGCGTCAGGGGGTCTCCACACGCTCCGCCACGGGTAGTAGAGCTGTCGGGGGGGTCTCCGTCATGGCACGCTCAACAGATACCTGCCTGGACACAGGAGCTGACTCTTTGCCAGAAGAGGACTGGCTCTCAGCAGGCTTGCCGGAGAGAGAGGGTTGTGAGAGGGGCTGCTCCTCGGTGGTGGAATCTCACCTCCAAAGCTGCACTTGGCATTACATAGGTCTCTCTGTCCGTCATCTTGACCGTGGCCTGACAATTTTTGAGGTGCAGTTTCCAGGTGTGGCATGGTGCTTCCACCAGCCAAGGAGCACTCTCGAGTGTGCCAGGCTCTCTGCTTCCTCTCTCAAGCAGCCTGCTTTTTTTTGGTGTCTCGATAGAGCCTGTGTCCCTTCTCATAGATCTCGTTCTCCTCAGCCACTCCAGCACTCCTCCTCATGTTCCTCTTCTATGTTTTATTGCCTCCTCTCCGTTCACGCGTTGCCTCTTCCTCCTTTGGCAGGGCCATATGGGCCTCATCAGAGGGTTCGAGGTTGTAGGGCTGCTCCTCCACCACCACACCAGCAGCAGCACACAGCAGGTGCAGCAAAAGCAGGACCAGCAGCACCAGCAGCACCAGCAGGACCAGGAGCACAAGCAGGACCAGGAGCAGGACCAGGAGCACAAGCAGGACCAGGACACACAGAGACCGCAGCACCAGCAGGACAGAAGACAGGACGCCAACAGGACCAGCAGGAGCACCAGCAGGACCAGGAGCACTAGCAGGACTAGCAGGACAAGGAGCAGCACCAGCAGAGTAAGCGCCAGCAGAAGCACCAGCACAGGAGGCAGTGCAGCAGAGTAAGACACTGGAAGACATACACCAGAAGCAGCATCAGCAGAAGACCAACCACAAAGCAGCATCAGCAGAGTAAGCACCAGCAGAAGCACAGCAGCAGAAGCAGCATCAGCAGAAGCACCATCCAGAAGCAGCATTAGCAGAAGCCCCGCACCAGAAGAGCGAGCCCCGGGCAGCAGAAGCCCCAGCAGAAGCAGAGTCGCGGGCAGGGGTGGAAGGTGGCGCTGTCCTTCTTGCCAGGGCTGGAAGCAGATGGCAGAGGCTTCCGTTTCTTCCCATGGTTGTTGGATTGCTGGCTGGCTGGCTGGCTTTGTATGGAAGCAAGTCTTTCCTCTGAATGGTGAACTGCTTGGTTTTGGAGGTGCTTCCCTTTTTATCCACGGGGCTGACGCAATGCACTCCTCCCACATGCGCAGTGAACGCTAGGCATCCCGCTAGGCATCCGCTAGGCATCCGCTAGACTTCGCTCTGCATCCGCTTCAATCCGCTAGGCATCCGCTGTGCATCCGCTTCATCCGCTCGGCATCCCTCTGCATCCGCTCTTTCCGTTCTGCGTCCACTTCGCTGTGCTCCCCTGGAAGCCTTGCCGGATGTGCCATCCGCTCCATCTGCTTCCATCTGCTAGGCTACCATGGAGCATCGCTTTCCATCCGCTCTACGTCCTCCCCATCCCTCCTTTCTGTGTTGTCCGCTCTGGTTATTGCAAATTTGGGGCACTTTTGAGAGCGGATAACAATGGATGGAACATTTTTCTCGTCCGCTGTGTCCTTTTTACAAACTTTTTGCATCCATCGGCCAGTGTGACAGGGCCTTAACATTGTAGTAACCATTAATACAACAATTATTCAAGTTCATGCTACAACTGCTGATCCAGAAGGAGAGTGGATGGCCTCTATGATCAAACTCATCCACATTACCATTCCTTTCAGAAAGCAAAAATATTCTACTGCAAATGGTACTCTGTGAGTAACTATTATTAAACTGCACACGAAGGCAGGTGTCAAAGTCAGACAAGCCTAGCTTATGAAGAAGCATTCATTACGGTGAGTTCTTTCTTCAGGCATCTTGCTTCATTAAGGGATAATCAGGAATGCATCAATAAAGTGACGTACCTGATTACTTGTGCATCTGTTTCTATTTATTGATGAATTTATTTTTTTGTTTACATGGCTGTGCTCCACCAGCAGCCAAACCAGGAACAAAAGAATGTCATTGCATTACCTCAGAAGGATGATACTGCTGGCTTTACAATGTGTATTGATTGAAATGGCAAGATTTCCCATGTTGGCTCTTTTTGAAGATGTAATTTAATTGGTTGTACACATGGCGGCTGCAGACAGAAAAAGGTCTGCAAAGATGTTGAATGGAAATTCTATTTAAGTTACACAATTTGAATATTAAAAAACTATTTTGATGATGTTGGACTTAAGCAGATTACCCACCCAAATTGGAAAAATACATAGGTTTACAAACAAAAGGCAGGTAGGCAGGGAGTATTGCATTAATATCATTCATAATTCAATTCTGCTACAGAATTACAATGTTTATGGTGTGTGATGAATCCAGAATAGGAAATTTTAGGCATTTTATAGAAGGCACTTTAGGAAAGATGGCAAATTTAATGTTTAAATATAATTTTAATAAATGTGTGTTATATTATATCACATCCAAAGTGTAGTCAGCATGCCCAACACTTTCTATGCAATGCATTCTGGACCAGTAATCTTCAAGAGTAGTCCCATGTTAGAGTACATTGTAATTGTCCAACCCTGAGGTGATTGGGACATCAATATTCATTTGTGTTCTATCCCAAAGGTGCTATTTCAGGAGGCAACGGGACTTTCTTGTTTTTCCTTTGAAGATGTTTCGCTTCTCATTCAAGAAGCTTCTTCAGTTCTGACAATGGGGAATGGGAGGATTTATATTCCTTGCAGACAGCTGGTCATTTGCACCTTTTTAGAGGGCTGTTGAAGCACTTGGAGGTTTCATATGTGTCCTCAGGGTCACCTGAGGGGTGCTCCTGGTTCTTGTAGTCTGCAATTATTTTTCTCTCTAGAAAACCATTCCTACTCCCACACCATTCCAAGGGTGTTCATCCCAAATTGTCCAGCTAAAAGTCTGTAAGAGATTCTCAGTCATCCAGGGCAAAGGTGCTTTTTCAGGAGATAACTGGACTTTCTTGTTTTTTCTTTGAAGAGATTTTGCTTCTCATCCAAGGAGCTTCTTTAACTCTGACCAGGTATTTGTGACCTTCATAGTGTTTCCATCATTTAATTTTGTGTCTAACATTCGACTGACTCTTTTGATATATATTTTACCACATTTTTAACTTGTTCAAATCTGATAATAAAGCTAAATTCCTCACTGGATATTAGCTGAGATGTGCTGCTTGAGAATATTGACTTTTCTTCCAAATCACTGTTGTATTATCAGCTCCACTGATGGAACTTGGAGTAAATAAAAAGTAGAGCCTGGAATAAGTAGAGCCTGGAATAATTAATTATAAATAATAATATTTATAAGAAATTTTGAGAGGCATTACAGAAAGGAATACACTTGAAAATATAAAAATGTATTGGGGGGATTGTAGGGAATTGGGGGAATGTAGTCATCCAAATACCTACTCTGCTCTCACTGTCTGGTATATCAGTCAGATGAAACTCTCAATTTGTGCATGTTAATAAATTATAAATTATATTAGAGGCAACTATTTCTATGAGATGGTATCTGATTTCTTAAATAAGGTTAATTTTTCATAACAGCATGAAATCTATATGATTTATAGCATTAAAAGACTTTTTTATTAATTTAATCAGTGCCTAGTTTATATATGTTATAGTTTATGTGTGTATGGAGTCTATTTGTGTTTGTGAGTATGTATATTCTATAGGATGCTCCACTATATTCAAAAGTCCAAGAATTTGATTCTTTAAATTGAATAGATATAGATATAGATATATACAATTTATTTCCATGTCTCAATGTGTACTTCCATTCCTTTTCTTAAATGTTATAAATGTTATACAGTATTATATAGATTATATTGCAGCAAGAAAATGTATGATGAAGGAATCTTACTTTGTAGTTTCTCCAGGCTATAGAATGGTATACTACCCTTTATTACATTGCCATGTAATCCAGTCTAATTGGATTCCCATCTAATTTCATTTTCTCTCTCTCACCATTTTGATGCAGTTGCCTCTCTGCTTTTTCTATGGTGGTATTACAATGAATATCTTCTAAAGACCTTGCTACTTTTATCTATCTAATTTTATCAATTTATATTATCTGTGCTGCATGGTTATTTCATCTGAGGATAATACACAGTGGCGGGTTTCCAAATTGGTTTCTACCAGTTCTGTATATGCACGCTCAGCTGATTTGCATAGCAATGAATCAGCTGACCTAAAAAACCAGGAGAGGTAACAGTGGGGGTGGATAGGCAGGGCCATTCAGAGATGGTATTTGCGGTTCTCCAAACTAGTCAAAATTTCCACTACCGGTCCACCAGAACTGGTCCAAACCAGCTGAATACCATCTCTGATGATACAGGCAGTCACTGAAGGCCTGATGACCCAGGGCTGGGCATGGAAACAACACAGCCAGATTGAAGTCTTCACTTCCCTTTATTGTTCCCACTTTTCCCCAAAAGTCCAACTGTTTACTGCAAGTCCAGGAGCAAACTCAAAACACGCACCTCCAATAGTTCCTGTCTGCTATTAGTCCAGAGGAGCAGCACAGTTCTGAGAGTTTGGTTTCAGAGAGTCCTTGTCACAGGAAGAGTTCCCTGGGAGTGCAGCACCACCCAGAATATAACTGTATCACTGCAACCTTGTATGTATGGCCAATATGGCAAACAAGGCAAACAAGACAGCAAAGTATCCAGACATTGGTAAAAGCATGTGAGACTGGAAAAAGCAATACTTGTTCCCAACAAACACCCCTCCCAACAGAGTCTCTTTAAATCTCATTCCCCAGGTAAGCCTTGTGAAGAGGGGCAGGGCACCCTCCCCCTGAGTCATCAGTTTGCCTTGTGCTGATCCTGCTTGCTCTCCATTCTTTGTGTTCGGGGATCATGGGAAGGTAATTGCTCATCGCCAGAGCTCCATAGATCCTCTGCTCCACTGCCTACTCATTCTTCCCCCCTTTCCTGGTCCTCCTGAGCCCTGTCCCCTTTGACCATTCCCTTGCCTGAGGAACCCAGGTGTTCCATATTAGCATTCTTGGAATACCCTCACCTGATTGGTTAATACAGACCGCACTGTGATTGGCTGCGCCGATTACAGGAGATTCAGAAAGCTGTCATTGGATACGAGTCACTGGCAAACTCTATAAGAAGGGCTCCAGCATAGATCTATACCTTTAATAAAGAGCTGAAGTTATTCTGGTCTCGAGTCTCTTTTTCCCACGCTTCTACAATGGCGCCGAAGGTGGGATACTGAGACAAAGAGACCAGTTGAGCATGTGGCAACCGAGCTGAACAACCGACGAGATGGCCGGCAGCAACTCGCCACCCGCACCCTTCGATCAGGCAACCGAGGACTGGGAATC
>BHFT01018568.1:0-38310 GCA_004320025.1 Laticauda laticaudata | reverse complement strand
CCTAATCCAGAAAGGGCTTTGAGGTTCTAGGGGCTGGCTCCACCACACCACCACCACCAGCAGCAGCAACAGCAGCAGCCAGCAAAAGGTAGCACCAGCAGCACCAGGAGCACCAGCAGCACAGCAGCACCAGAGCAAGCCACCAGCAGTAGTTAAGCCACCAAGCAAGAAACAACCAGCACCAGGAGCAGTGCCAGCAAAAGTACAGCACCAGCCACCAAAGAGCAAGCACCAGCAGAGTAAGCACACCAGCAGAAGCACCAGCACCCAGAGCAACACCAGCATAACGCCGAGCACCAGCCAGAGTCAGCCCGGCAGCAGAAGCCGCCAGCAGAAGCAGATGATCAGCCGCCAGGCGGGTGGCTGTGGGTGCGCCCTGCCCTTCTTGCCAGGGCCTGGCAGGAGTACAGGCACCAGGCTTCCTCTTTCTTCCCCATTGGTTGTTGGCCTGGATGATGTGCTGGCAGCGTCGTTTCCTCTGTAATGGTGACGTGCATTGCGAGCTGCATCCTTTTATATCCGCAGGGGCTGATGCAATGCTATCTCTCCCCACATGCGCAGTGAACGACGTTGCATCCGGTAGGCATCCGCTAGGTGTCTAGTGATGCATCCCGCCTGTATGCCCGCTCGGCATCCGCTCTGCCATCCGCTCCTTTCCACTGACGCCGTCTGCTTCGCTGTGCGTCCCCCGGAAAAGCCCTGCCGGTATGTTGCCATCCACTTTCCATCCCAAGTGTGTACCCTCGCCGCTTCCATCCGCTAGGCTTCTGGTGGAGGCATCCGCTAAACATCCTCGCTACGTCCTCTCCCGTCCGTTCCTTTCCGTGTGTTGTTCGCTCTCTTTATGCAAATTTGGGGCCACTTTTTGAAGAGCGGATAACAATGGCATGGAACATTTTCTCGTCCGCGTGTGTCCTTTTTACATACTTTTTGCAGCTGTCGGCGCTATGTGACAGGGCCTTAAGAAACCACTATTTGAAAAAGATTATTCAATTTTTTATTTCAAGACATTTAATTTAACTTTCAAAATCCATGAATGAAACAAACTTCCAAAGTTTTCTTTTTAAAAAAACATATAAAATTCTAGGAAACAAAGCAAATGGAACAATTAAATAATTGTAGTTAATCTTACTTGACTTATACATCACCATAAACAAGGAAACAAACAGATAAATAAATAGAAGCTGGAAAATCCAGCTGTTGTATAATTTCTCAAGGAGATGTCACCACTAAACTGTAGTTGTTACAATACACTTGAAAACCTAGAAAGTAAAAATATTTATGAACATAGTACTCATAGAAAATATGTGTATGATATATGGCAAGTTATAGATAGATAGATAGATGTAGAGTTAGATTAATAGATAGCACTAGATAGATAGCATAGATAGATAGATAGATAGATAGATATAATGAGTTCGATGCTTCCTTCGCCGGTATATATCCCACATTCCATCTGTGTGCTTTTAAAGTTGTAGCAAACGTTTCAGCAGAATCTCATCTGCCCATTCATCAGACTTCTGATGCTTTCTACAAACTCAAGAAGAAGTTTTCATACTTCTTCTTGAAGGATGAAAATTTCAACAACTGAAGACAGAAGAAACCCAGAAACCACCAATCAAACCAACCTCCAAGTCTAATAAAACACAGACCAAGACTTCCCAACCCCAATCAGGATGTAAGAAAAAAACATTGTCCTGCGCCACAGCATAGATAGCCCCAAGTTTAAAACCAACGGCTGTGAGAGCCTGACCCAACATACAAAACTCAACACAGAAGCCTGGATGGATCGCTGATGGGGTCTGCTGAAACGTATGACTACACTATTGAAAGCACTGCCAAGTGGACATGGATGGTGCCCGAGGGGAAGCTGAACTGCATTCATGTAATACCACCGAAATACTTAAACAAAACAAACATAGATGTGTGTGAGTATATATATATCTATATTATACTATATATTATATATATATATAATATATATATATATATATATATCTACCACATATATATATGTGCTTCTTCAGCTTCCTTCAGGTATTGTCCCGCCATCAATTGTCGTGCTTTTGAGTTGTGGCGGCATTTCGGCAGGTCTCGTCTGCAGTCATCGGACTTTCTGCTATTGAGTTTTTATGAAAAGCATCAGAAGCCTGCTTCTGAGTATTACTATATATATTTATATATATCATATTACATACATACATACATACATACATACATACATACATGGAAATTTTGTGATAAATTCTGTATTATTGCAGGGAAATATATTATAGTTATTTGAATTAAAGTAAATATTTAATTGTTCTGTTATTTACATACTAAATATACAGTAGATCCTGGCACAGAAAATACCCTTCTCTGCATAGCTGCATATTTAAGAAAGAACAAACCTGGTGCTAAATTTCATGTAGTCTTCAAATATGTTCAGAAACTTTACCTCATACTTGGAAAACAAGATTTCCTTCATAACGGAAAGAGGAGCAGAAAATTTATGGGGAGCTGGAGTCCAAAACATTTTAAGAGATCCAGGCTGAAGTTTTATCTTCAAAAAATAATTTAAAAACTGATTTAGTATGATATATTATTAAGTATTTATTCTAAACATATTGTTTAAATGAACAGCAGATATATTGTATGTTATACACATTTTGCTGCCTTCAAATAATGCAATGCACTACAACAGACTGCTAGAGGGCACTAAAAAATGTAATTCAATTTTTTTACTAATGGTTCTGCGGGCATGGCTTGGTGGGCATGTGACTGGGTGGGCATGGCTGGGTAGGGATATGACTGGGTAGGGGTGGTCAATTCCACATCACTCATGTTGAGGGGTTCCTTGCCTTGCCCTGCCCCACTTGCTTGGCCTCGCAAGCTCTTCGGTCTTTGTCTATTAATTTGTCTCCTACTACAGTATCTGTTTGATTAGCTAATGCCTGTCTGTCCTTCTGGATCCAGAACTCCCATAGATTCTTAGACCTATTATTCTCCACGATCCTCTGTGGAAACTCCTTGATGGATGGATGGAGAACTCCAGGAGTTAAAGTCCATACATCTTTCAGCTGAGAGACACCAATCTACCCCTTGGGTTCTATCTAGTGTGGTAAATCCCCGCTTCTATGAATCTGGGGCTTACTGCCTCTTCTTGTGCTGTTATGATTAGTGATCAATGTTGCCTTTTACACACATACCACTTCAGGAATAATTATAAAAAATGATGATTTCTCACTCATTTCTTTACTAGTAGTAGAAACAAAATAAGCAGCCATAAATGTTACCTAAAGTTGGATCGGCACCAGCCAGAAGTGGTAGTTTGCCGGTTCTCTGAACTACTCAAAATTTCTGCTATCAATACACCAGAACTGGTCCGAACCAGCTGATCCAAAGTATTGATATCACCTTCCCACCAGGTAACTTTAAGTGTGAACTCAAGACTGTCTATCTCATTCAGAGAGCTTTTAGAAGAGTGCTATGTTTGATGTTTCAAATGTATGATTTAAGCTAAAGTAAACCTTATACTTTTTAATACAGTAAAAGTCATCAGCTTCTTTAAAATTGCATGTTTCCCAATGTGTAGTCCTACCTGAAGGACTACGTCTGCCACGTATGCGGTGATTGGTCAGTCTGAACTAACAGGGGAGTGGTGTTAAATATGCATGATGCTTTATTTACATGTGTTTACATTATATGCAAAGTGGAGTTTGATGTCAGNGGTGTTAAATATGCATGATGCTTTATTTACATGTGTTTACATTATATGCAAAGTGGAGTTTGATGTCAGACTTCACTCACTGTTAATTGGCAATAGCCACATATTGTTGCTTGCCATAAGATAGGGAAATAATTTTAGAGAATTTTATCAAAGACAGACCTCTTATTTTCAATTAACTTAATCCCGGAATACTGACAAAAAAGGAAGAATATAGAGCTCTGTCTAGTGATAGACCTATTTAATGTAAGATTCACGTATTTTTACAAACAACTTCATATCTTTACTTTTGTGAGTACAAATTACAAACAACTTCATATGTTTACTTTTGTGAGATTTAAAGAAAACCAATCCCAGTTACTCTTTAAAAATGGGATTTCTTAAAAATACCTAAAAGCTTTCCTATAAATTACTACAAGTATGAATGAAGCCATACCTTTTTTCCTAACAATTTCAGTTGAGGTTTTTCGACATAGAACTCAGCTATTCTTTGCCACTCAGGCATACTTCTTGGTGATTTTGGAGGTAAAACTTGAATTCCATCTTCTTGACTGCTTTGGCATACCTCAGAAATGGAAAGTCCTTCCTTATAAATCCTGAAATAAATATATTTTGCAGAAGCTGTTGAGTTATTTATAATGCTCATCATACAACATTCACTTAGGGTCCCTCTCCCCTAGCCAAATTAGAGCATGTACAATAGCGGATACAAGTAAACTTTTGTACAACTTTCCTTCTAAACATGAATTAATGAGTAACACTGCGAATAAATCTTGTGTCAGTATAAGGCCATTGACCAAAACTGCATTATATAGGATACTCCAATCATGCTATTAATTTATTCCTTTTGCATGAATAACTCAATTTCAATAAAATCAAGCAAACAATATCTTAGCTGGAGTTACCACAACTGTGATTTCAGAACAGTTTGACAAATATAAAGACGAGTCAACTATCACATAAATCTGAAGCTTCCATAGCTGTTAGATGCTTTAAATGAAAATATACATAGTTGCATTCATCTTAATTAATTTATTCATCCTAAGAAGCCCAGAATAAAATTCTAAACTCACAGTTAGAGTTATATTAGATAATGCTAAAAGTTTGAAGATATACAGTATGCATAATTCTTCTTTAAATTGTTGAAGTTTACCAATTGTTGTTTCAAGGAAAGCAAATCCTTACAGTCCTGGTGAGATAAACATGAACGTGATGACTTGGGGCATGGCACAAAGGCAACACGGTCAGATAATCAGTAGGAGTCCCTTTATTAGCTCCAACTTTACCCTCAATATCCTGGTTACCTTTTGGCTGGAGAAAAACTCTCCCAGGAACAGCCTTTGGCTGCAGAGAATCAAGTCCAAAATGTGGTCAACAAAAACTGTAAGTACAAGTCCAATCAAGGCAAAATGAGGTAATTAGTTCAGCAGGGCAGGAGCAAGAATTCCAGACGTGAAGGCACAGCAATAACACAGTTGGAAAGATGCCAGAAATACAGATAACTAAAGTCAACACAAGATAAACTCAAGTTTGCTCCCAGCAGCTGCCACACTCAGCATGCATCTCTTTTAAACTCTCATTCCCAGGTGTGGCTAATGAAGGGAATCACAGCCCTTTCCTCCCCCATAAGCCACGCAACCCATGTTGCTCTCTTCTCCATTTCTTCCTGCTTGCCCTATGATGAAGAGGGGGTGGGCCTGGGTCTTCCTTTGAACTCCCTCTCCCTTGTTCTATTTCTATTTATTCTGCCCAGCCAGACTTTGCCCTTCCCCAGTTTCTTCCACAGCCAATGGAGCCACACTCCCACTCCCTGTCAGCTGTTTGTCTTCCTCCATGGATTCCGACTCTGACAGGGGCATAACAGGTTGCTTCACCACCATTTGCAGAAGTTTATTTTTATCTTTGTAGCAAGATACACTGACTGATTCATATAGGAATGCCTTTGTATATTTAGAATATATATCATTCTAAGTCAAAAACCGCATACATGGCTTAATGAAATTAATAAAATGAGCTACTAGAGCTGGCAGCAGAAAATACTGTATGTAATCCTGTTTCTTTTTCTGGATGAAATAAGGACACACCACCAATATTTCTCCTAGATAAAAGCTGGAGAGTTTGGCACTGTCTTAAACGGCTTTACTGAATCCTTATGAATACATACAATTTGACCTTCAGCTAGTTGAATGAATAGAAGTATGAATATTGGATGTAATATAAACTCAAGTGAAGCACTTTGTTTTCATACAGTAATTTCTTAACAGCCTTTGATACTTTCTACTGTGCTATAAGTACATTGCCAATTTTCTGTTTTATTATGAACATTCACACAGTGCATTTTTATTTTTATTTTACATCTTATTGAACTGTTATAATCTAGTACTGTTTGTCTAATTGAAATTAGAGAATGTGTAAATACAGAATTATATTGGAAAAGGACAATCCCATGAATGTTTTAGTGGACATAGTAATTGGAGGTATGAAAACTTCCAGCTGATGGATGATTATCAATATTGAATATTACTGTTAAGTGGGTGCAGATAAGGAAGGAGCAGGACTTAGGAGTGTGAAGAAACTCTTTATTTTAAAGCCGGAATCAAAAAACAAGCAAACACGGCAGGCACCAGCTTTTATAGTCGGTGCTGTCTAACACTTCGGCCACTGATGGCGACTTAATCTTCCCGCCAGTGACTGGACGAATGAGTGAAGTCTGACATCAAACTCCACTTTGCATATAATGTAAACACATGTAAATAAAGCATCATGCATATTTAACANTGAAGTCTGACATCAAACTCCACTTTGCATATAATGTAAACACATGTAAATAAAGCATCATGCATATTTAACACCACTCCCCTCTTAGTTCAGACCGACCAATCACCGCATACGCGGCAGACGTAGTCCTTCAGGTAGGCAGGGCTTCTGTGGGTATGACTGGGCCTGCATGGTTCAGTTGTTCCTGAGGCTGTGGCCTGAGTGGACAGCACCTTGAAGGTTTCAGGAGGCATGACAGTTTCTGTTGAGCTAGAGGCCTCAGAAGTACTACTCTGGGCTCCTCTACCCCCAGATAAGTTCTCCACTCGGGTTTCTAGCTCCCAGGGTCTAGTTGTTGTTGGAGGAGTGTTGTGTTGTTCAGCTTCATGTGGGGGTTGAGCTTTATGGCCCCGCAGTTGGGCTATGTTCCTGTTTCATATTTTTCCCCCTTCTACTTCCAGTCTGTATGATCTGGGTCTGGTACTTTCAATTATTTTCACTGGGACCCAGGTTGCCCCTCCCATGTAGTTGTGTGCATACACTGGGTCTCCTGGTGTGAATGTCCTGCACTTTCCTGTGGAGTCTAGAGGGGTGTTGCTTGTGCCGTTTGGATGGACCCTGTCCAGGGTGAACCTTAATTTTATGTTCCTGAGCATTTCTGCTGGGCTTCTGTTTGTTGCTGCACTTGGTGTTATATGTTGGATTAGCAGCAATTTGTCAACTCTTTCTTGCCAATCACCAAGGGCCTAATTTTTTTAGTATTTCTTTGGTCGTTTGCACCATCCTCTCTGCTTGCCCGTTCACGGCCAGGTGTGCCGGCACTGATCGGACATGTCAGATCCCCAGTTGGGCAAAGGAGCTTTCGAATTGCTGTGCTGTGAATTGCGGGCCACTGTCTGAAACCAGCACATCGGGTAGCCCATGGGTGGCGAATAATTTCCACAAAGCTCTGATCATTGCCTCGGTTGTTGTGGATTTTATGATGACCACCTCCAACCACTTAGAGTTGGCATCAACCATGATTAGAAATGTTTGCCCCTGCTAGGGTCCTGCAAAGTCTATGTGTATGAGAGCCCATAGTGCTGAGGACTTTTCCAACGTGAGGGGGGGGGGTGCTGAGGGAGGGGCAGGTCAGGACTCCTGACAAGGTGGGCATATGGCAACCCAACTCTCAATGTCTCTGTCTATCCCCGGTCACCAGATGTAGCTCCTTGCTAGGGCCTTTATTTTTACTATCCTGGGGTGCCCTGCATGTAGTAATCCCAAAACTCTCTTCCTTAACAGCTGATGTACAATCACCCTGTCCCCCCATAACAAACATCCCCTTAATGCTAACAGCTCTAGTTATCTGTTTCTAAATGGCATGAATTCCTCCCCTTCCATCTTGTTTGGCCAGCCCCTCCAGTTCAAAACTCGCACCAACGTTTTGTCCTTAGCAGTGAGTCTCGCGATGTCCGCTGCCATCAGTAAGCCTGGCTCAAGACTTATCTGTTTCTAAATAGTGTGAATTCCTCCCCTTCTGTCTTGTTTGGCCAGCCCCTCCATACCCAGTTCAAAATTCGCACCAACATTTTGTCCTTAGTGGTGAGTCTCGCGATGTCCACTGCCATCAGTAAGCCTGGCTCAAGACTTTCTGCAAGGAATATGGAAGTCACTAGGGCTGGGTCTTCCACTAGGTCTGGCAGGGGGCATCTGCTGAGTGCGTTGGTGTGTGGGATGTTCTTCCCTGGTCTGTGTAGTAGGCTGTAGTTATAGGCTGCCAGGAAAACTCTCCATCTTAGCATTCTCGGTGATAAGATGTTAGGTGTATGTTTGTTTCCTGAGAGAATGCCAAGCAGCGGCTTGTGGTCGATGATCAACTTGAAGTGTCTGCCATAGAGGTATTCATGAAAACGTTTTACTCTGGCTACGGTGGCGAGGGATTCTGTCTATTTGGCCATAGTTCCTTTTGGCTTTCAACAAAGTCTTAGAATAGTAGGCTATGGGGGCTTCCTTTCTATTCAGTAACCTGTGCCTCAGTACTGCCCCAATGCCATAGGGTGACACATTGCAGGTTAGCCATAGAGGTAGGGTCGCACTATATTACATCAGTACAATGTCAGATATTAAAATGTCGTTTATTTTGGTGAGCACGGTGTCTTGCGGGGGGCACTTCCAGGTTGTATTTTTATCCAGCAGTCTATGGAGTGGTTCTGCTATGGTCACCTTCTGTGGCAAAAATATGTTATAAAAATTTAGTAAACCAAGAAGGCTTGAAGTTCAGCTTTACTCTGTAGGGTGAGGGATTCCTTAATCACCTTCGTCTTGCTATCCGTGGGTTGGATGCCTGACCCATCGATTAAGTAACCCAAAAATTCAATGCTCGGTATGGCAATGTAACATTTGTCCTTTTTTAACTTTAACCTCACTTCTTGAAATCATTCTAGTACTGCTTGGACCCTCTTCATTAGCTGGGGTTTGTCTCCGGCTGAGATTATTACATCGTCAAAATAGGGGACAACTCCCAGCAGATTTTGTAACAGCCTTTCCATGATGCTTTGGAATAGGCCAGGAGTTATGCTAACTCCAAATTGCAGCCACTTGCATTTGAAGGCGCCCCTGCGGGTCACGATCGTCTGGGCTTCAGTGGTGGCTGCGTCCACAGACAGTTGTTGATATGCCTGGGCTAAGTCCAGTTTAGCAAGGATCTCGCCCCGGCCCAAGGAATGTAACAGGTGCTGAGCCACTGGCACTGGCTATGTGCTCTGTTGCAGTGCGAGGTTCAGGGTATTCTTGTAGTCAGCACATATTTTGACTGACCTATTGGGCTTCACAGGGGTCACTATAGGGGTTTCCCACCTTATGTGGTCTACCGGTTCAAGGACCTCTTGAGTTACTAGCTTGTCTAGTTGCTCTTCAACCTTGGGCCACAAAGCAAAAGGGACTCTCCGGGACTTCAGTCAGACAGGGGCTATGTTGGGGTTGAGGTTAAAACTGATAGGGGTCCCCTTGTACTTCCCCAGTTCACCTGCTGAAGACGTCCTGGAATTCCCTCTCCAAAGCATTTAGGTCGCTTCCGCTGTTTGATCTGGCCATAGCTGTTGTGTGGATGCCAGTGAGGCTGATCTGCAGCAGCGCAAACCATTCTCTCCCCAGGAGGCTGGGGAGATCTCGGTCCATGTTGGTCAGTGGCAGGGCTCCCCAGAAGTCTCCAAATTCCATGTGGCATGTTTTCTTCCCCAGCACCGGTATTCTGCAGCCTTGGTAGTCCTTCAGTATGATTTGTTGTGGCTGGAGCTGGCTCTGGCTGATGTGGGGGTTGATCTTCTGTAGGGCCTCCCAAGAAATCATTGATATATAAGACCTGGAAGCAACTTCCATTGGCCACAGGGTCCCATCAATCCTCACCTGGGTGAGGATCTTGTTGGATTCAAAAGTGTCTGTGTGTCCCACTCAGGGTATGCGTAGCCCACAATGGTATGGTAGGTCTCTTCCTCCTGGGTGCCATCTTGTTTTTTGAATTTTGCACTAGATGCCTTCCGACTCTTGTATTGCCTGGTCGGGGAATATGCCCTGCAGCTCTGTTTGTCCATTGGTTGGCTGGCTCTGCAGTCTTCCATGATGTGGAAAACTCTCGCACCACCCGCAGATGGTCTCCTTGAAATGGCAGGTAAACTGGGGATTATTCCCTCCACAGCCTCCACAAGGCTTCGCTCCCTTGGCTGTTCCAGGTTTGCTGGATCTTACCCGGTGGACATCTTCTTCTTTGCTGTTGCTGCTTCAGAGCAGGATGGACTTCGCTGTGCCCTCTTCTCGCTATGGATAGTGTGGACCTTGTTGCTGCTCTTGATTGGGGCTACAGAAGAATCAGAGGTTTCCATGGCTTTCGCTTCTTCCAGGGCTCCCTTAAATGATACTTCCTCCCTTGCAAGCAGTCTCTTCTGTAAGGTTAAGTCCCTGAGGCTGAGGACTAGCCAGTCCTAGATCATGTCCTCAGCATTTGTGAATTTATAGTTCTTTGATAGCCTCCTCAATGCGGCCATGAAATTGGTTATGCTCTCCCCCTTTTTTTGGCTCCACATATAAAAGTCATGCCGGTTTGCCAGGTACGATTGGGTAGGGTAAAAATGCCCCTTCAAAGCTCATTGTAGCTCATCCCAGGAGACATTTACCATCTTCATCTGCAACAAGAGCTTCAGCTAGTTCATAGAGTTCCGAATCTCAATAGGTTAAGAAGAAAGCCTTCTTCTTTGCGTCAGATGCTGCCTGCTCCCATTTACCTCCAAATTTAAGTTGAATCTTCCCATGTACGAGGACCACTTCTTGGTTGGCTTGAATGTGATCGATAGGGGTCAGTGGGCCATGTTGGTTCGCTGTTGGTTGGAAAGGTCGAGTTCACTGAAAAATGGCTATGGTGTCCACGAGATCCTTGTCTTCCTCAGAATCCCACCTTCATCGCCAGTATTAAGTGGGTGCAGATAAGGAAGGACCAGGACTCAGGAGTGCGAAGAAACTCTTTATTTTAAAGCCGGAATCAAAAAGCAAGCTGTCCAACACTTCTGCCACTGATGGGGACTCAATCTTCCTGCCAGCGGCTGGACCAATGAGTGGAGTCTGACATCAGACTGCATATAACGTAAACACATATAAATAAAGTGTCATGCATATTTAACAATTACCTCAGCAACTATTACCAAGTCTGTGTTGATTTTTCTTGTCTTCCTTCCAATTTCCTTCCATATGTATATATGGTCAGCTGGCAACCCAGAGGCCAGGAATTCCCTCATTTGTAAACTGCACACCAAAAGATATTTACAATGCTAAAGGCAAACTGTTAAAACAGATTCATTTCACAGCTCTAGCTATCCATCTGGAACCCAGAGATCAGCACTTTGCTCTAAAACATGTGCAATTTGTTCATTAGGTGTTATAAATTTAAGCTCAGTTCATGGTAACAGCAGGGATAAACGGAGCCTCAACCTTTATCTGACAATAGTGCATATTTGTTCCATCAACAGCACTTTAATCTCTTTGTATTTGCCATTCATCTTGTCCATTGCCTTTCTCTTCTAGTTCTCCTCAACTACACCAAATGTAATAATTATTTCCAGTCCATCATCTGCTTTTGTCACATGCCCAAAGCATGTGAGTTTCTGCTTGTTGGTCATCATTTCAAGGGAACAGTTTTTGTTTGACTAATAATGATTAATTCTTTTTACAGTCTATGTTTTTCTTAATTCAAAGGGTTTTTTCTCACACTCTTTGTCCACCTATTACCACTAGAAAGAAATATCCTCATTTCTTCAGCTTGTCTAAATTTGTCCTTGTGCTTCTCCACTCAAGAAAATAAAACAATGTAACACTTTCATTTTTTTCACCATTGAGATCACTAAGTATACTAGTCAACATTGCCTTTCATTAAGGTATTTAACATTAACTCAGATTTTATTTTCTCCATTTTTGTTTTCATAAAATACATCTTCTAAGTCTTTGTTTCTTCTGCATATCTTAAATTGTTAATGTTTTAGCCTATCTTGATTTCAGTTGTCATAATTTTCAATCCTGCTGTTGTTACAATATTATTTGATACTGTAGGAGTAAATTGCATCACTTTCCTTTACCCAGTTTCTCCAAATTCATTTCTTACATTCAAGCTATGAAAAGATGGGCTTTGCAATGCACAGAAATTGATCCAAATCACCACAGCACTCATATTTTTTTCTAGGCTTATGTGGCTGCTTCATAAAATGTCTCAGCCTGTATGCGCAAACAGAATTTCTGTGAATCATTTTTTTCTCAGTGTAAAACTAAGTTATAAGATACCTGACATGTTCTCTAATGCTTAAATAAATTACTCAAATTTCCTTTAACTAAGAAAGTGAAGAGGTAAAGTGATCAAATTCTAAATAACAGTGGCAGTTCCCTTACATTAGAAGCCAGAATACAGAATTGGACAAGGTATCTTTAAAACCTGTTTAAAACAGAAGAGAAAGCTCGAGCGCACTTGGACGAAGTTGAAGAAATCATCTAACTGAATGCAAGAAAAAAATGCCTATTCAAGATGGCATCATGGAGATCAGCCTTGAATGAGATGATGGTGCACCTCCTCCTCAAGAAGCTGCCACTGGATCCAGCGATCCTGAACAACTGTTGCTTAGTCTACATTAAGAACATTGAGGTTGTGGTTGAATAGCAATTACAGAAGATCCTGGAGGAAGCAGATTATCTGGACTCATTTCAGTCAGGGTACAATATCGGTTTTATTGGGCTTGTCAATGACCTTTGCTGGAGCTAGAGTAGGATGGTCTATCCTCCAGCTCCACATCTCTCAGCAGTTTTTGATACTGTCAATCACAGTATCTTGGACTGGCTGTGGGATTTCAGTGTGAGGGATATCGTGTTACAGAGGTTCTTTCTCTAGGGTTGGTTCCAGTCAGTTTTGACAGTGGGGAGGGGTAATACCACAGGAGCCAGTTGTGGACTTACACTCTCATTATATTATTTAACATCTACATGGAACCACTGGGTGAAGTCATCTGTCATGAAAAGTAGTATCTGAGACATGAAAAATCAGCATTATGCTGACAGGGGGTCTGTAGACAACATTTTTACTTTTGGTATGTCCCTATGAACATAGAATAATAAAGTTGGAACTTAGAAGGGACCTGGAAGTCTTCTAGTCCAACCAAATGAAATGGTAACTTTTCATTTAGAGAAAATGTCTGATAAGATGAATAAGATTTACTTGTGGAATGTTGTACAACTATGTCCCTAAAGATTTGCAGCAAATGTTAGACAGATTCTATAATACAACAAGCAGCAGAGACCTAAAAAATGTTTGCACTTCCAGATGCACTTTTCCCCCTCAAAAAAATGTGTGGAAATATCTGTGCATCTTATAGAGTTCATGTTGCTGAAGCCCCATCCACCCATCAGCCCCCACCCTTCAGCCATTTTCGGTCTTCACGTGCCCCATTTTCGGCCTCCACACATCCCATTTTTGGCTGTTCCAGGCAGCGGGGATTGCTGGCACCGACTGCCGCTGCTGCCACCACCAATCACTACCACCATTTGGTGGCGGCAGCGATAGGCAGTGGTGGCAATTGGCAGCAACTGCCAGTGGCGATCTGCAGCAACTGACAGTGGTGAACAGTAGCGATCCCCACTGCCTGGAACGTGCTGAAAACAGGACATGCGGGGGCCAAAAATGAGACGCACAGAGACCAAAACCGGGATGCACGGAGGTGGTGATAGGCAGTGGTGGCAATAGCTGGCGGTGGCAATAGCCGGTGGTGGAAATAGCTGGCGGCAATCCCCGTAGCCTGGAACAGCTATATTCCGGGAGGCTAATTCAATGCCAATCAGCTGCTTGTGTTAAATCAGGCTGCGATAACAAGCTGAAGCTGACCAGGCCGTTTGCTTGTTTGCTGCAAGGACACTAGCCAGACAAATATTGATGGATGCTGGAAAGCAGAGGCAGATTTTTTTTCTTGTTTTCCTCCCCAAAAGCTAGATGCGTCTTAAATTCTGGAGTGTCTTATAGTGCAAAAATACAGTAATATATCAGACCAACATTGTTATATATGACATGTGAGTCATATGAAGACAGAATGCAAAATCAATGAGTGAAGCAAGAGTGACTGGCTTGAGGAAAAGGGAAACCTGCAAAAGTCATAGTTGGATGGAATTGATATTCCCTAAAACTGAAAAGCAATGCATGAACACATATGAAGACATGTTTATGAAGAAATGTATTGGATGTACAGATAGTCCTCTTACGACCATAACTGAGCCCAAAATTTTTGTTGCTAGGTAAGACATTTCTTATATAAATTTTGCCCCATTTTATGACCTTTCTTTTCATAGTTAAGTGAAATCTGGCTTCCCCACTAACTTTGTTTGTCAGAAGGACACAAAAGCTTATCACATGATCCGGGACACTGCAACTGTCATAAATATAAACCAGTTTGCCAAACTTCTGAATTTTGATCTTGTGAACTTGTGAATGCTGCAACATGAAAATCGGTCATAGGTCATTTTTTTCAGTGCCATTGTAATTTTAAAGGGCACAAAATGAACTGTTGTAAATTGAGGATTACCTGTACATAGTAAAAAGCAGGATGTTTTGCAAGAATAGTAATGTATCATGCAATATTATATAAAATAAATTGTTAGATTTGTTTTTTATTTAGCTTATATTGAATTTCTTTTGCTCATTATTTCTGATTCCTTTCTTCTGCCTTATATAACATTTAAGTTGATGACTTCCTTGGCATGCATATATTAGTCTCACCTCATTTGGACATTACAACAGTGACCTCTACTGGTAATTCATTAGCTCTGTTACCAAAGAAAGGATGATAAAATTCCCTAGTTCTGTAACTAAAACAATAATAATAGTAGGGCAAAATAGAATTCTTACATGAGATGGTTATACTCAATTCAATTCAGAGCATGTCACTTCTGTAACCCTAATCACCATTTATCACCAGAACAACTAGACACAAGAACAGTTATTTCCCGAACGCCATCGCTCTGCTAAACAAATAATTCCCTCAACACTGTCCAATTATTTACAAAGTCTGCCCTACTATTACTATAAATCTTCTCATCACTCCTTATCACCCATCCCCTCTCTGTGACTGTATGACTGTAACTTTGTTGCTTGTATCCTTATGATTTATATTGACTGTTTCCTAATATGATTTGATTGTTTGTTGTACCCTATGACTATTATTAAGTGTTGCACCTGATAATTCTTGACTCTTGACAAATATATCTTTTCGTTTATGTATCCTGAAAGCATTTGCACCAAGACAATTTCCTTGTGTTTCCAATCACACTGGGCCAATAAAGAATTCTATTCTATCTATTTCATCCCTAATATTATTGTTTACTAATAACTGCAATTAGCATTTCCCCAGGAAAGAAGATGCAAAAGCCTATTCAGTATTTTTCAACCTTGGCCGTCTGTATGGACTTCAGCTCCTAGAATTCCCCAGCCAACAAAACTTTATACATTCTATACATGCAATATCTGGCATATAATAATAGGTAAACTAACAAACTGTTCTGCTACTAAGAGTTGTTGAAAAAAAACCCTATAGAATAATAGAGTTGGAAGGGGCCAAGTTACCCATAGAATCTACCCCCAGATTAGTGCAAGACCCAAATGAAAAGGCCATCTACTGCAGCCTCCATCTGAATACATTTGATGAAAGGAAGCTCGTCACTTCTCTAGGAAACTGATTCCACTTTTACAAAGTTTTATTCTAACTGTAGGAATTGGCTTTCCTACAATTTATTCTACCAGTAGTCCTCCCTTATTAAATGCCCATTTATAAATTTCTGTTTTTTAAAAAAAATATTCTTTAACCCTTTCAAAAATAACTCTCATGGGTCGGTTCCTGTTGATCTGTGTTTCAAAACAAAAATCCTTCAGAACTTTAACAGATTTCTTGTGTATCAATAAAAAGTTATTTTGTATTTATTGCTTCTAAAAAAAGTCCTTCCAAATCTAAGATAAGAGATTTTCTTAGAAGAAGAAAATATCCAGATCAATTTCCTTGTTTAATATTTGTTCATCTCCCTTAAAAAATGAGTCATCTATCAGATCCATTTGTATTAACATTTAAGTCGCCTTAAAACTAATTTTATAGGCATCCATTGCAGCCCATTCTTCTTTTTCAACCACAATACAACATGTTCAACCAATGTTATCAAGCATTTGTTCCATTCTGTCCCGAAACATAGCTGAAAGGTGTTGAAAAGTTTGCAGTAGGGATTTCTGCTCCATTTTCTTTATCTTATGGCTCTATCTTCCTATTCCCCACATTCAGACAGAACCTTCTTGGATTAGAGTGAAATGTTTTCAAGGAAAAAAAGAAAGAAAATCCAGTTGCCTTTTGAAAAGCACCTTTGAGATTCTGGCTCTATTTGGTCTTCAGAATCTCCTTATCATTCAAAAAAATATGAATGCAATTTACATTTCCCCATGAGAAAATATATTCCAAATAATTCAAAACTATAATTTCAAATCCCTTTGCCCCCTTAATTTGTTATTAACTTTCTAAAATCCACATATTAAGCACCCTTTCACTGCATAGTCAAAAAATAATATATTTTTAAAACATTTGAAATCCAATTTATACCATCATCTTTTATGGAGGCAGAAATTAACCCAATGAATGCAAGAAAACCTGACCAGTTTGAAGAGTCTTAATCTCTCCAATATGGGGAATATATAAATCCAAAAAGTAATTAAGATATAAGCCTTGGTCAAGCAGTCTGTAAAGTCTGCTTTGTAAGTGTGGGCTTGATACATACCTACTCTCAGCCACCCTACTCAGAAGCTGACCATAGAAAGAGACGTTTCTCCAGTCTAATCATGAGGAGTCACTGTTTGGAGTCACATGAATGACCTCAATGATCTTTCCTTTGTTCTGGGGTGATTATGCCTGCTTCAATCCAGCATCAAGAGGTTCACAAAATCTGTCCTGCTAGCCAGCAAAAGCTAGCAAGACATCAACTCACTACTGGATTTAGAGGAATGTCCTAAAACTGTTACCAATGATTTGAAAACTAGATTTCTGATGATGCAGGAGAAAGTTGGATCTGTCTTTTTTATGTACACATCTATAAAAAATGAGTCAATTCAATGCTGACTCATATTCAGTTTGTAATCAAGTACTCTTTTTCACAAATATCCAGCCAGATATCTCTCTATGTTGTATTTAACTTATTTTTTTGCTTCTTACATCATTGTACTACTGTACTTTGCACTCCTCTGTGTTAAATTTCATTCTGTTACTTTCAGTCAATGTCTTTATTTTTTAAGATTCATTTGGATTTTATTTGGATTTAATTTGATTTAATTTTATGTAAACCTTTCAAGTATCTATTTGAAAATCTTCACCTCATGACACAATTAAATATCAATGGAAAAATATGTAATATTGCTTATGGCAAATATTTGCCTGGCTACATTACCAATTTGTGTGGAAGAATGAAGAATGTGGGAAGCAATCTACCATAATAGAACAGCCTCACCTTGAAAAGCGATTTTAAAATCTGTCCTTTCTTTTCATAGATTAAACTTGGGATTCCCAATTATTTCTTTCTGCCTATGTATACATTTCTAAAAAGCTGAAATACAGGAAGCCATTCAAATTTTCTAAGAGTGGTTGATATCATGGATTTTATAAGGAAAATAAATTAATGTTTAAACCTGATGAGAAAGGTGTTCCTGGTCAAAGAGCAGATCAAAATTCACTAGTACTTTTGGAGAATAAAAGGATATAAACATGATAAATATATTCTTTTCCAACTTACTTGAGTTGTATAATGCCACCTGATCTATCTTGCCACCACCCTAGACTCTGCTCTGTAAGTAACATATTAGATTCTCAGGAATACTGAAGTATTTGGGGGACAGGGCAGGGAGAAAGAAAAGGAAAGTGATAAAGTGAAAAGCACTGTAACCTGAAACCTGTGATCTAACAACATGCATCGGATATCAAGACGGATGTACAAAACTCAGAGATCTGAATCATGACTCAATGCATATTTTCTCACATTTTCCCCAACACTGTAGTTGTAGTGAACATTTTTAGTCTGCTGCAAGCAAAAGAAGAAAGTGCAACTTGTGGTCTTGTTTAACACTTTACAAATATACTACAAATCCACCCAGTATTTCAATTCCAAAATATACTCTGATTCCCTTAATAAAAGCAGGAGAATATGACATTACTAAGACTACCATAAATTAGTTTTAGTCACCATCCTACTGTTTGCAAAATGGTAGACTTCAGCTGTATTCATAACAATTGGATTATTGCCCGTATTGTATATAAATAAAGATGTGTAAAAATATTAAAAACTCCAACTCCAAATTCATGACACTGTTTGCATAGAAACTACCACCAAAACTATCCCAATCAGAGCTATAACAAAAGTCTGAATTGCTGAATTATTTATGTAAGACAATACTCATTTCTTCTGTGTCATACATTACTAAGACTGTTCATTTATTTGCTCCAAAACATGAAAGGCAGGCAAAAGAATGTGACAAAAATCAGAGAAAAAAATTACTATATTTCTTTTTCCATATTTTAAAAACTCTTTAAGGTACAAACTCTTTTTTATGAAACTTGCAAATCTGGGATTCCAGTTGATCCAGGTAATGGCAATATTATTTTTCCCTCTCTTGTGGATACCCATGAGTCCATCTTGATTTAAAATAATTCAAAATTTCTGGAGAATTAACAAAAATGTTGACTTCACACTGAATGTATACTAATTTAGATTGTCCATGAGAAAGCATACGTGCCATCATTCAGAAAGGTTTCTTGCATCGGTACTCTTTATGCTTGAGAATAAAGTAGCACTCCTGAAAGCCAGATGCTATAGATCAGCAATTTGCATCAATAGGCATATTAAATAAGATTAAATATTAAAATAAAAAAGATACTATGCAAATTGTATGTTTCATTATACGAGTGCTGAGTTAATGATAGTTTGGTCGATTCTGTTTTCATTCACCCTTTATATGGATGATTGAAATCAGAACTATCAGGATACAAGATTCAGGGGAAAAATACTAATTATATAGGTGTATTATAGTATTCTGATAAATATAAGCATTTCACATGTACTAGATGCTTACCTTTCTCTGAACATTTGTTTCTCAAATGCAGCAGTTACTGGGAATAGGTCTTCAGAATTGTGGCAGTCAAAATTAATAGGTGGTAATGAAATATCATGACCATTTTTGTCTAGGGTATGATGTACTCTAGAAACTAGCTGCAGATTAGTGGGCAACACAAACCCAGGAGAGGTGGTACATAGAAGATGAATAAGTGGGTAATCCACATCTCTGGGGGGAAAAATAAAGATCATATCAACAGCTTATGCAAGTATATACTGACTATAAAGCAACTCTTCAACAATTAAATATCTTAAATATATTTACTTAAAAGAAAGTCTCTGAAGACTCACTCAAGTTAAGCATACATCAGAGAGCAACCATAATTATACTATTCATTAGAAGAATCTTTCTGTACAACAACCAGAAATACATATTTTATATATCCACAAATCCCCAACAGTTCCACTAAATTAACAATCAACCCCAAAACACAATGTATCTTCATAAACAGCACAGTAATATACATACAATATAGTACACTAGCCATATATAATGAATGCTTCAATATTCCTTGGGTCACATTCATCAATTTTAAAGAATAAAATGAGCATTCATTTATTTGTGCTTCTCTCTCTCCCCCCTCCCTCCCTCCCTCCCTCCTTGCCTCTGTGTACATATACATACACACAGTATAAGCCTCATTGCAACTCTATATAAAACTTTGTCATAACAAAATAAAACAGAATCTGGCATGTTTTGGGAACAAAGATGACTAGCTTTCTTATTCTATAAGGATAATCACATTTGAGTTTGTTATGACAAGACTGAAAACCTCCTGATATATCACAATGAATTAGTAGTGAAAAAAGATAGTTAAGTAATAGATAGGTTTTCTTAATTGAGAAACTATTCAGTGAAAGTGCTTGGTGAACTATGAAACAAAGTGTATGAATCACAATACAACCAGCTTCACTTTCATCACACAGATTCCATTTTTTACTGGATTCCAATGTTTAGGTTTTTTTTTTAACCTGAGAACTACTCTGTAATTTTACAAAATATTTGTACAAGTGAATAGAATAAACATTAATATCCAGCACATTTTGTTAGTATTTTTACATTTATCTAATTAGTTTCAGCGTCCAACATGGTCTCCAAAAGTGGATTAATTTAGCAAACAAAATAGAAATACTCACAGCAAAAACTAACATATTTAAAGCACATTATAAGCAAAGGTGTGTGTTTTTACAACACATACTCTCCTTAAGCAGTCTATTTATCATCCTTTGAAAGAAGAGACAAGAAAAACAATACTATGTGTGTGGCCTACATTAACCTCACTCAATAGGTCTTATTTTCTACAAATTCATGCTTTTTCTGCACTGTTGATAATTTGACAGTGACTTTTTATTAAAGTAAAATACTCATTGTCTGCTGTCACTATTTGTTTTAATATATAATCTTGCCAACCAAATGCATTTAAAGTAACGCAGATAAGCAATGGCATGCACAAGGTCACCTAAATGCCATTTGACTGTTTCATAAACTTTGGCATTCTTTTTCTCTGAGTCCACCCTCTGTTACTTAACTGAAAGTCATACCCATTTACGAACTCTAGTCCTGCTATAAAAATCCTCTCTTCTAATTTCCAAGAAAACTTTCAGACCTTGAACACCACAAAAGCTATAATTATGAAGGCCTTTTTCCACACCCATAAAATAATTCAACATACTCCACAATAAAATATTATGTGCCAAAAAAGTGGAGAATAAAATTAAATGAAAAGTTCAAGATCAGGCAAATCAAATCATGCTTAGTAAGATGCACTCCTTATATTGAAAAAGAACTTATTTCCAAGCAACTATGTTGTATGTCAGTCAACATTTCTGCCAGAGCTATTATTTGTACATTAGCTTGCCTAAGTCAAACTCTTGTTCTTTTATAAAACATCTATAATCAGCTATACATTTTTGTTCAAATGACGTGTACAAATGATTTTTATCAACCCAAAGCTAATGTAAATGTAAAATCATATTATTAATTAATAACATTACATAAAGAAGTCTTAAGCTCACTTGATCTTTGTAGTCCATGTAGAAAGGAGAGATACTGGTTGTTGATACTGAAGGTCTTCTATATTTTTCTGAATTTTAACTGGTCTAACCTTTGGAAATGCTTTTCCTTGTATTATCAAATCCTTGCCTAAAGATGCAAAGTCCTATCAGAAGACAATAATAAAATCAAGCTTGTTCAAGAATGTGAAGAAAATCTTGATTAAAATACATTCAGAAGATTTTCATCTGGGATTGTTGGGTCTGCTTTTTTGTAGACTAGAAATAGTAAGAACTGGTTTATATACACACAAAGATGGATTTTAAACTGAAGCAGGGAAGGTTAGACTAAGACTAATCTTCTCTGCTTTAATTTAACCATAGACATAAAAAATAAGATTTTATATTTCACCTTGGAAAATTAATTATTGTCTAGGAATAAACATAATTATAACTATGTAATAATTATATCATTCAATTATACAATTATAATAATTGAACATTAAGCATTCAGAGAGACAGAGGCTTGGAACATACATTGAAGCTACTAATTCCAACATCTTACTTTATGAAAAGGGATCACATTAGAGCATCTGTCTCTGCTTAAAGATATTTAGTGAAGATATTTTGTAGATAAGCAGGATCTGAACAATACCATAAACAGTATCATTGAACTGTTCTTAATATTAAGAAAAAGTTTACCAAAAAAACCAGCTAGTCTTTTGCGTTTTCTGACTGGCCTATACAATCAGGCCATAATCCAGATCTCATTCAGGTCCCAGTGTCACCTGATGGGACATGAGCCATGGTGGTGCAGTGATTAGAGTGCAATATTGCAGGCTACTTCTGCTGATGCTGGCTGGCTGAACTGCAATTTGGCAGTTAAAATTTCACCTGGCTCAAGGTTGACTCAACCTACCATCCTTCTGAGGTGGGTAAAATGAGGACCCAAATTGTTGGGGCAATATGCTGACTCTGTAAACAGCTTAGAGACGACTGTAAAGCATTGTAAAGCAGTATATAAGTACTATTGCTATTGCTATCAGTATGGAACGCTATACCCCTGTCTGGTCTCTATTCTGTACAAGAGCTTTGAAAGCATGGGTTTCCCCAGGCTATGAACTGAGTAAGTGGTAGGTCTCTAGATTATCTCATTATCTTTAATTATTGCTTTCTTCTGGAATTTGGGTTTCTTAATTGTATGATTATTATTGTATGTGCTCAGAGAGTTATTGTGGAGTTGGGCAGCCTATACATTTCTAAAATAAAAATAATTTCCTAACATTCAACTGCTGTAGAATCTGCCTTCCTATAATATAAATCCATGATTTCATCCCATCTTCTCTAGGGGATTAAAGAACATCTCAACCATCTGTGTGTCATCCTTTCAGCTTTTAAAAAGACCATTATATGCCCCTCAGTCCTTTCTTCTCAAGGTTAGACATGTCATTCTTTTAATGCCTCTTCAAAACTTCATTTCTTATCTCTTGGACATCCTCAGAAACTCTGGACCTGACTTTCTTTGAAAACTCCTAAATGAAAACCCCAGAAATGCATACAGTTCCTGAGACTGAATCTATCAGGCAGTATAAAATAGATGCTTCTGTTGATATGGCCTAAAATTGCTTTTGCCTTTTTACAACCATATCACCTTCCTAACTCCTAATGTTCAATCAGGAAGAAATATCTTGAATTCTGCAAACTCTACCAGCTTTTAAGAGCTATTTGTAATTTCAAATGTGATTGTGTTAGCATGTGATTGTGTTTTCTAGCTATATATTGCAATTTTTTTACCAAGTCCTTCACTAAAGGCTCCTAAATAAATTATGGGATAAGAGATCAGCTCTTCTAAGAGAAAAGGGAAACTGAAATTAGAAGCTATTCCAGAGCCTCCTGTGCTCCATTTAGTTTGCTAGCATCTTTTTTTTAGTCTGATTATCTATCTATCTATCTATCTATCTATCTATCTATCTATCTATCTATCTATCTATCTATCTATCTTCCAGCTGCCTACCTACCTACCTATCTACCTAGCTATCTGCATAGGAGAGAGAGGTTAAAGAGGCACCATGGGTACCTTAATGATTGTCTTTTTATCTTTAAAACTCTTTTATCTTTAAAACTCCCTCCGAAGAGAGCTCAATCTCCTTCCACTGAAGGAAGCACCTTTCTCCCCTCCCGCCACATGCCTTACCATTTGTATATCTGTTATGCCCACGATTTTGCTTCATAGTATTCCTGGAAAATCCTTATATCTCTTTGGCAATTATATTCCAGGATCTAAGAAGTCAAGTTCTCTTGCTTTCGAGAAAGGCAAAGCCATGAAAAGATGAAAATACTCCACATACTGCTAGTAAGTACTCACAAAGTTTGCTATGCACCAGAATTCCCCATGAATAAACTATTCTTCCCTTCACTGAGGGACATAATTGAATGTTTACTCAAACTTCTGAATCATTCTTGGTCCTTGTACTGTGGGTTAAGCCCTAATGTATGGACCAACCAGGGCCTACAATGATCCAATAGGAAAAAAAATGATTTGTTTTTACTTACTAATTCTTCTTCACTTGAGAGATGCACCGAACTTTTAGACTTTTCAGCAATGAACTCTAATGTCACTTCAACCTCTGAAGATAAATAATCTTCACTTTCATGGATGCTTTGTTGTTCTGATGAAATTGTTTTAAAGATATGATCTGATTCTTCTGTAGCTTCTTGAATTATTACATCTGGAACCTAAGGGAGAATGTTAGTCACATTATTAGTTTTATTCCACTGAAATATAAAAACTCTGTTTTTAATTGAGTTGATTTTTTAATAATATAAATGTAACTCTACAATGAAGTCAATTAATAAGAACTATAAAGATATACCTTAAAATTGGAACAGCTTATGCCTTTCAGATAATTCTTTTCAGTTAAATTTTGGTACTCTTGTAACTTGCATTGAGAAAACATGAAGTTGTACTACCATCTAAAATCCAACCATGGCAATCGTTATAGGATAATTGTAGCTTAATGGTAACATAAATGTAATTCCAATCAGTGTTTAATTCAACTGCTGTCCATTTATCTATTGAGCAATTAAATCATGCCATCAAGATGCCGCTATTGGTTATTAATGTAATGCTGATCTTGCAGCACTTAGGCAGCTTGGCTACTTTTAGAAAACTAAACAGGCTAGACTTGGTTGGGATAGGAAACAAGCAGTAAATCTTTCTCTGTAGGCTAGACAGAAAAGTCAAGAGAAATATTGGTGAAGAAAACAGGGACAAACAATTCCCATATTGTTGTCCAGAAAAGTATATTTGCATGTCCATGAAATTGCCAGGAGTCAAGCCCAACTTGAAGAAGAACTTCTCTTATTGTAATTTGTTTTTTTTATCACAGTTTGGGTCAATTAAAGAAAATGTGTATGGAGAATTACATAGTTTGAGAAAATACTTTGTGAGGCTTGGGAAAAACTAAAAACAATTTACTTGAGAAAACTGATAGCATGTAAGCAATGGCATATACTTTCCTTACAACAGTACTAAATGGGAATCCTGATTTACACTGGATCATCCACAGGGACAAAATCTTAAGAGTGCTCATGGTGTGGAATTCATACACTGACTAAAAATGCATGCAAATACAGGCAGTATAAATAATGTACATATCTACTTTAGCCCAGTATTCCACAATTGTGTCACATCTATTGATTAGAGAGATGAAGCAATGGACAATTTCTAAAAATACAAGGACAGAAACCTGGAGCTGCCAAAGTGACTTATTCATTTTTTTAATTCATCTTGTATGGGGAACATCCAGTCACAGTTACTCAGTATAAAAGAAAAAAGCCCTCTACACATGACTAGATACTTTTTTTTCATAAAATGTCTGATGTCTCCAATCAATAATGTCTTTAATTTGCCCAATCAACACAGAATGCCAGCACTGAAGCTGGCCATGGCTGAAGCCATTTTGAGACTTCAGCGCTGACACACTGGAGAACAGAGAGAGAGTGGAATAGAGATAGTTGGGGTTTGTAGTCAAAACAAAATACTTTCTCTTGGGAACCAAAGACATTCCTGCAGATGCTCAGAAGGAGGGAACTGGAGTCACCTAGCAATTGGACAGTATCCTGATTGGACCATGTGACTGATTGTTTTGAGAAAGTGAAAAACGTTTACTTTTAATTAGGTGAAAACTACAGGAATAGTCAGAGCTGGTTTTCACCAGCCTGTGAAATATGACATATCCAATAAACTTGTTCTTTGAGGAATTTATCTGCCTCAGAGTTTTGTTTGCTATGGGTATGTTACTTGGAACCCTGACAAATAGATTACCGTATTGAAGACCTATCTCCTCTCATTTTTTGGAAACTATTGAAGTACTGGTAGCAAGCCCCATATTTCCTCATTCTGTTCCAAATCCTGGTTGCCATAAACTTTTCCTTCTCCTTCAATTTTAGGTCAGTATGAACTTCCTGTGTCTATTGAAGGAAAATGCTGACTATGGCGGGGGGGGGGGGGGGNGGGGGGGGGGGGGGGGGGGGGGGGGGGGGGGGGGGGGGGGGGGGGGGGGGGACACCTGAAATCACATGAAGGAAAAACACTCATGTTATAAAGTAAATTACCCAACAAAGCAGCTTGAAAGAAAAAATCAGCAACAACAAAATGAGAATAGGATGAATTAACCTCAATTCCAGCAATATATTCTCTCACTTCAGAAGATTGCAGCTGTGCACTGTAGGAAATGGACCTTGACTGGGATCTTTCAGGTATTGCCTGAAAAATACACAATACAGGACAAAACTACCTTTTTACAAGAAATAAACCATCATAATAAAATCCAATATCCAATAAATCAAAACTGAGGGACAGTACATATTGTTGATGATTAACTGAAGCATAGAATCCTAAATAAATTCACAGCCATTACAGAAGCAAGTAGCAAAGAATTATGGATAAACTCTAACAATAATGTTTATTTCCTGTCCCTGATACATTTTGAGGGTGCCAAGAAACAGATGAAGCTCAACAATGTGTGTGTGTGTATGTATACATACATATACACACACACACACACACACACAAATACATGTTTACCAGAGATATTCCACTGTAATTACTGTATGGTGATTATATACTTAAGTAATTAGATTAAATAATAATTAAGATAATTAGATTCAAATAATTATGATTAATTTGATGTCTGGTGTTTGAATTCATAATCATAATTATTTAAGGATAAGGTGTTAAAAACAAAAGATAAAAAGAATTATAGACTCTCTTTCCAATAAGGAAATTTTAAGTGTATAAATATTTATTTTTTTTATTTTGATTTGTCAATCGCTTACAAGATAATAGGTATAAGTATATACATAGTTATGAATACATGAAATGGGTTACATATAAGAAAAAATAAAAGAACAATTAGGACAGGGGACAGTAGCACGTTGGGTAGCGCTTATGCACGCCCCTACAGATCTCTTATGAAAAGGGGTGAATTCAATAGTAGATCAGTTTTAAGGCTGACGTTTTTGGGGTTTGGGAAGAAAACACAGAGTTCAGGTAGAGTATTCCAGACATTGACCACTCTGTTGCTAAAGTCGTATTTTCTGCAATCAAGTTTGATGTGGCTAACCTTGAGATTTGTATCTATTGTGTGCTCTTGTGTTGTTATGGTTGAAGCTGAAAGTATCATTGACAGGTAAGTCATTGCATGTATGATTTTATATACCATACTTAGATCAGACTGAAAACGGCGTAATTCAAGGTTTTCTAGGTCTAGAATTTCAAGTCTGGTGGCATAAGGTATTCCGCAATGAGTAGAGGAGTGGAGAACTCTTCTTGTGAAATATTTCTGGACTTTCTCAACTGTGCTAATATCAGATACGTAATGTGGATTCCAGACTGATGAGCTGTATTCGAGTATTGGTCTAGCAAATGTTTTGTATGCTCTAGTTAGGAATGTGATATTACAGAGAAAAAGCTATATAGGATTAGGTTAACAACTCTTAATGCCTTTTTTGGGTATATAGTTACAGTGGGCTCTCGCACTTAAATCATTAGAGATGAGTATTCCAAGGTCCTTTACAGAGCTTGGATCATCAACAGGTCTTGACTATCAGCATGTATTTTATTTCTGATTTTTTTTGCCAATATATAAGACAGAGCATTTATTTGTTGAGATTTGAAGTTGCCATTTGTTTGACCATTTTGATACATAGTCAAGAATCTTTTGAAGGGTAGCAGTATTGTCTGTGGTATTGAACAGCTTTACATCATCAGCAAAAAGAATGCAGTTGCTCTTAATATGAACACAGAGGTCATTTATAGAGTCGGGATAGGAAAAACAGGGAGCCTGTGGAAGAAATCAAGGAGCACCTCCCCTCCCCCCTCCTCCCCAGTGACATCCATTCACCCTTCTATTCTAGAAATACTGAAAATTGGAACATTCTATTCCCAAAAAGAAGCAGGCGCTGTTTTGGCCACCAGATCCAATTAGTCTGAGTAAAGCACTGATGCTTTATAATTCACAAATAGCTTCCCAGTATCCTTCTTGCAATCCCAGAAATCTTCCATGACTGTGTTGGCAAACAGTCCACTGAACAACAACTGTGAGATGTCAGCTGTCCATCAGTGTGTTTAATATACCTATTTTGCTTTTCTAAAAATTGCTGAAACATAAAAGTAATGCAAAAATGCTTATTCCACCATGTCATTATGCTACTGTTAAGTTTCCCATGGCCCTCAGCCATCCTAAAATAAAATTGTGGAGCTCTGAAGTAGAGGAATTGCCAATTAACATTTGCTGAATAGCTCTATCTCATTGACTGATTAATGCACTTAATCAGCAATAGCTCCCAAAATAGGCTATGATATTGTGAGCAGAGCTGTAGGATTTCCTTTGTTTTAGGGACATTATTATTATAGGGATTCTCAACTTGGGTCCCTTTGGGGATCTGTGGGTAGATTTCAGCTGCTCTGTGAACTTCAATGGGGAGAAAAAATAGCTGGTCTGTGAACTTGGACAAAAATATAATTTCTACTTTCATTTATTTCTAACTGAAATTTACCTTGCCACTCAGTAATGAATGCAAACAACCAAGTAATTTAGTCTAGAAGCCTCTAGACTCTCAAAGGGGTGCAGGATGTAAAAAGATTAAGAACCCCTGCTCTAGTAAAATCTACAGAGAATATGCTCCTTCTCCAAAGGACTTTAGTAGAATAGAACTTTAGGGGCCAATTACCCATTGGTCTGCTGGGTAGCAAATAAATGCAGGGGCAAATAACTAGGGTGTGGGGGGCAGAGAAATACAAGAAGGGGCAGAAGTTTCCCCAGAAGGAAAGTTGAAGTTTCCACTCTAATGTGCCTCAATAACATTGAACGAGGAACATGTGAGTGGCACCCATGGCACACACTGGATTAATAGTTTGTCTTCATTCTTCAGAAAGTTGAAGAAATGAATGTGTAAGGATTTGAAGATCCTTCCTATGTAGGACAGTTTCTTTAATGCGGGGTGGAGTCTCCTTGACATTAATGCATTAATCCATTGCTGCTCCTTTTAGAGAAAGTCCAGGCTGAAAGCAGCTTTCCAATCTGATATTGTTCAGAAATATTAACTGGGATTCTTTGAAGTCCAAACATTTTAGAGGAAAGCATATGGAGTAAGATTTCCCTGAATTATATTTTAGATAGCTAACAGCTTAAGAATTACTTTCAAGCTATGATTCAGGAGCAATCAATATCCTCTCCTTCTCTAGAAGGTGGCTAAGTTATTGGAACCTTCTGGCCCAAAAGACATTACAGATTAACAGAGTTGGAAGGGACCTTGTAGGTGTTCTTCTCCAACTCTCCCCCACCTAAGCAGGAGACCCTACACCACTTCTGAAAAATGGCAATCCAATCTCTTCTTGAAAGCCTTCAGTGATGAAGCTCCCACAATTTCCGAGGGCAAGCTGTTCCATTGGTTGATTGTCCTCATTGTCAGAAAGTTTCTCCTCATTTTTCCTTGTTCAGTTTCCATCCATTATTCCTTGTCTGGCCTTTCAGTGCCTTGGAAAATAGCTTGACCCCTTCCTCTCTGTGGGAGCTGCTCAAATACTGGAACACTGCTATCTTGTTTCCCCTGGTCCTCCTCTTCACTAGACTAGCCATGCCCAGTTCCGATAACCGTTCTTCATATGTTTTAGTCTCCAGTCCCCTGACCATCCTGGTTGTTCTTCTCTGTACTTTTTCTAGAGCCTCAACATCTTTTTTGAATGAAGTGTTTCCTTTTATAAATAGCTATTAGACTATGTGGTAATAAAGGGGATAATTATTTAAATTATTTAATTTCAAGAGCACTCCATGTGGAATGCACTGCTGTAGTCTAAATGGTTTTGACAAAGGCACAAGTCATTGCAGCTAAGAGATATACCATCTGAAGTTGAGCAAAGGCACCATTCCCCATCTCCCCACTAGCAGAAGCCATAATTGTGAATCTGTACCTTCAGTGATTGTATACTGAATCCTCTTGACTCTTACTTATAGCTGCCCAAGTCCAAATACAAAAGTTCTGTCCACTAGCTAAAGCATCAGCAGCCACACTAGCATCTACTAGCATCACAGGATGTCCCTCTCAAACCACATCTAATTATTTGAGACCCCTCAATACAATATCTTGAATTATTTGGTCCAAGGCCCCTTGCAAATTTTGAGATACTAGAATGCTCCATGATCTGCTCTCTACTCATAGGCAGCTTTCACTCCCAACCTTCCCACTTTCTGCCTGCTCATTGAGACATATCAATCATTGTGGCATCCTCCATTACAGAAGATTTCCCCTTTTAGAAGATCTCAAGTCTTTTGAGATGTACACATAATAAATGTAACATAATGTAATATTTTATCATTATTGTTACACGCATTTAGAAGTACTAACGCTGGTGAGGAATGAATATAATCACTCACATTATAGAATTGCAGCTCTTTACTATGGGACTTATACTTCAGAAATCTCTAAAATTTCCAGAGAAGTTAATGAACTGCAAATTGGGGAGAAGAAATTCATCTTACCATTCCATGTGGAAATGAATGAATAATTCATAAAAACCTAAGTTCTACTCTGATAGAAAATGATAAATATACTAATGCAAGTTCTGTTAGGACACCCCTTATGTCACTGGGAAAACTTGTAATCTTTCTACAATGTCGTGTTGAACCTTACCAATTTCATAATGTCACTTTCCACTGGTGCCATTCGTATAGCTGGTAATTCCAGTTCATTTGGCTGCATTTCTTTTTTGATAGTTGACTGCTTTATTTTAAAAGAAAATAATACAAATATTAGAAACCACAAATTCACATACTTAAACTTCCATTGGTAATATAAATATTATGAAATATTTATAAATATTATTGATAATATGAAATATTATAAAATATTCATTAAAGTGCAATATTTCCTTAATTAGCAATGTATGTGGAAGCAAATACTAATTAAATAAATAACTCAGATTATTTTCTTTGTAGTTAATGATCTTCGAGAAAAACAAACATCTGTTGAAATTTGATTCACACCATCAAAGATATCTATTCAAGAATTGGCTATACAATCTGTCTATAACTCTTAGAAAGTATATAGCATTAAAAATGCTAGGATATAATTCAGTAAACTTTGGACACCTTGAACCCATACTTAGCAGAATATGAAATGAAAAAATCCAGCCCTCTCAAAGAGGGCTACCAAGGAGTAATACCGTAGATTTCTTTCTCTGCCACTGAGAAGGATTCTGCAATGATCCACAATCCTGGAACAGCTTTCTGTTGCTATCACTGCAGCAATCACAGTTGACAATTAAATGAAACCTAGGGTTTGCAGGCCTATTACTCTCCTATTTTCATAGAAGGAAAAAATATCTCCATATACACATTACCTGAAACAAATGAGAAATAAAAGAAAAAGATGTCCAAGCAAAATAGCCAGTATGAGACATCCTGGTCAACATGAGCAATAGAGCCCTCAGAAAAGAAGTCATTCTCATAGTTTTTTTCTTCCTAAATACTAATTTTCTCAGTCTTTCACCACCATCAAAGTAGCCATAATTTTTAATTTATTTATCATATGGGAACTTAAATAGTCATATATCATGAATTTGAAACAATAAGTTCTTACTAACTACCAAGCAATCATTATTCTCAGTCATTCTTGAGTTTCCAAATGATTCAATCATTTTTGCTAAACTCATTTTTTTGTTTCCAACCAATCTATTCATGGCTTCTAATAACATCTTCTACTGGATCACATTGATTGTTAGGCTTTATCCAGCAATCAACACTGAATCTAAGTAGGAAAGCTCATGAAAAACCAAAGAATGTCAGCTAAGTAATATTTAAACAAAGTTAGGTAGCCATAAGAAAAGGAATGAAATCGATATATGCATTACAAACAGCACAAATAATAGTTAATGGAAAATTGACAAAACCCTGTGGAGATATGTCAAGGATGGCTAATTTTGCCACTACTTTAATTTTCGTTATTGAAGTTTTGAATAGAGACATAACACAAGATGCAAGAAGAGCTATGGTGAAACTGAAATGAGAAGTATATAAATTAAGAACATTTGTGCATATGTTTTAATTTTGGAAAATCCTATAGAAAAAATAGATATATTAATGGAAAAGTTGAAGGAACTGAGTACATTGCTGGATTTATATTTAACAAGGAGAAAACAAAGATGTTAACAAAAAATATGAAGATGCAAGATCAAATGTATTAACTGAAAAAAAGTTTTCAGAATAAATAAGTAAAATACTTTGACACTTATAAAATGCAGGGGTGGGATTCAAATTTCTTCACAACCATTTTTGTAGGTGTGGCCTAATGTATGGGTGTGGCTTGGAGGTCATGTGACTGGCTGGGTGTGGCTTGCTGACTGGGCATGGCTTGGTGGTCATGTGACTGCCTGGCCATGGCTTGTATGTAAATATTATAAATATTTATGTAAATATTGATTTTTTTATATACAAAACAGCAACTTTTTCCTAAAATCAGGCAAAGCAGGTAAGCATATTGAGTTGCTCACTGAATCACAGATTTATTCAGAGATCTATCTTTCTGCCATCAGCTACCTGAGTCTGTCACATAAAATTTGCTTGCAAGCAAACTCACAAAATTAAATCACAACACACTATGTATGTAAATGTTGAATTTTTTTAAAAAAAAAAGAGCAACTTTTATCCAAAATCGGATAAAGCAGGCAGGCAGATTGAGTTGCTCACAGAATTCACTTAGAGATCTATCTATCTGCAATCTATTGCCTGAATCTGCACTGAAAAATAGAAACTTCAGTCCTAAGGAAGGTTCAGCTCCACTTTTAGATTAGCTAGAAAGCAAGAAATTCAACAATTTCCTGCTTTCTAACTAATCTAAATCTCCCAGCACAGCAGAATAGTTGATGGTCGAGTGAAAAAAAGGAAAAATAGGAACTTAGCAGACAAGTTTGATAGCATGCATGCCAGATAAGGAGCGGGTGGGGCAGGACCAGCCAGTGGTGCTATTTGCCAGTTCTCTGGCAGGTAGAATCCCACCCCTGGTGAGAGTGCATTTTCTGCACATGTGTAGAGCATTTCCCAAAAACCTCAGCTGTGCCGCCCAGACAGCTGACAAGCACTGTGCACGGGTGCATAACATTTCAAAATCCTCTTCTTTCCTGCTTTTTCAACCTCAGCTGTGCCACACAAAGTAGCTGAGGTTGAAAAAGCAGGAAATAAAAGACAGCCAAGAGCCCGGGAGGGTGGCTGGGCCAAACAGAGCATCAGACAGTGAACCAGTTTGATGTCTGCTACTCTTCAGAGCTACCGGTTCTATAGAACCGGGCTGAACCGGTCGCATACCACCCCTGATAAAATGTATATCATTTCAAAATAACATCATGATATGAAATGAAATTAAGTCCTTACGAAGATGAGAAAAGTTACAATTATAGTTTGTAAGAATTTCCGTTATGAAAATAAATGTATTATCTCAGAAATGATGCACTTTTAAGCAATGGCAAAAAGATGTATATGGCTGAGGAGAAACCAATAGTTAAATATAAAATTCAGCAAGATGCAAAGAAAAGAGAAGGATCAGGATTGCCAGATTTCAAACTGCGTTTTGTGGCCTGTTTAAATGAAAGAGTGGATGTTGCTAAGAAACAATAGAACATTAGCGTTAGAAAAACAAACCTGGTGTGGTAGGCATGGCTTTTATGGTACAATAAAGTTAAAAATATAGATTTTAAAAACCATAATGTGCAAAGTGCCATGTTAAGAATATGAATACAAGCCCCAAACTACCTCTACTGAATTGATTTCAGCACAAGAAGCATTTTACAGAAAAGAAGCACTGGGCAGGGAGAAAGGGTTAACCCACTGGTGGAATTCAAATAATTTAACAACTGGTTCTCTGCTCAAATGATTTCTTCCAACAACCAGTTCACCAAACTGCTCAAAATGTTAACAACTGGTTCTCCCGAAGTAGTGCGAACTGGCTGAACCCCACCCATCAGGACTTCTTAATACTGCACAGAAAAATAGACAGTTTAAGACTGGTACAATAGAGTGATATAGTAACCAGTTTTACAACTGTCATGACTGTAATTGCAGAGCTCAATTATGGTCACCACCCAAGGACTATCTGTATATGCTTGGTATGTGACTGCAGAAAAATTATATCAGATACATAAAGATACTTCTAGTCAATGTTGGAAATGCAAATAATATGAAAGGACATTTTGCCATGCATGATGGACTTGTGAAAAAGAAAAAAAGTTAGATACAAATACATATATGGATACAAAGAATTTTAAAAATATATGTTAAGGTGATACAACTTTTCTTATTGAGACTTATGGATAATCATTTAGAAAAAAATTATATATGGTAACTGCAGCAAAATTATATGCACAGTGATAAAGAAATATTGAAATATCAATAATGGGGAATGGGTTAAGAAATAACTAAATCAGCAGAAATGGCAAAACAAACCTGTTTGGTGAGAAAGAAAACAATCTGTACTTTTACAAGAGATTGGAAATCTTTTACGGATTTTTTTCTGCTGAAAACAGAAATAAGTGAAATGGTGATCTGTGAATTTGTTGATTGGAAAAGAGGTTGAATATGGGACAGAAGGGATTTCTGTAGTGTAATTTGAATGAGGGAGGAACATAATAACTTTATTTGTAACTGCTGCAAAGCTTAGAAGTTAGCAAATTGAATTATGGTAAGAATTATATTGACCTGCTTTGCCACATTTTGCCCATATTACAAGAGCAACCAAATCCCAGTTATACCCAAAGCATATACAATGTTATACAAGGCACTCCAATGTCGAGATTACTTGCAAGACGATATTGTCCATATTCTCTCCATTATATGCTACTGGCACATCAAATATAAATAAATACAAATCTCTTTATTGTGGTCTTTGATTAGCTTTTACCAAAACAGAGTTTTGACCAAAAAATCCCCATTTAAAGGTAAAACAACACATTTAATTAAAAGTTTTGCAGAGTTGTATAACTTGAAAATATTTGGCCACCTGATACATGAGTGTGGGATTAGCATCTCTTAAAAATATAAAATGTATCGATCTGGCTCTCCTATTTGGAAATGATTGGGGCAAACAGTGCACATCTTGGTGCATTATAAAAATGATACCATATGAGGACATGAGTGAGTTTCTACCTTCCTGGATCCACAAGATCAAAATCTCTGCAAATAAGGACTCCCATGAAGTAGCCAGAAGGCTTGTCCATATTTACATACTCAAATATATTCAGCACTATCTAATGAAAGACAGTATACAACTCAGTACATTCATTGAATATAAATCAATTTCCTATTAGTACCAACAACTGGCATCACTTAGCAGCTCCCAAGCTTTAAAGCTAACAGCAGGTTCTCATAGCATTGAAAGTATTTCAAGGACAAAAGAATAATCTGCTAAAGATTATCTGCCAGCGATCAGCTTTGCCCAATGAAATGTTTCAGAGGAAAATTATAATTATTTAATCAGTCTAAATCAAGTGGACAAACAGCAGGAATATATCATTAGGACAGGCAAATAACAACAGCTTTATCTCTGATTTCAGGTGCCTAATCCAAAAAAGCAATGGAAGCCTGAATCCAGTTTGGAAATACTTTTGGCAAATAAGAGCAGCAACAACAATAATAAACCTTAACAATTAATTTCACAAGATCAAGTTCACACATATGTGCCAGGATCTCACATATCTAAGGAAGCAGCCTGAGGTGTTACCATCAAAAAGCTCTTTCCGATAAAAGCAGGCATTGTCATATTACAATCTACTTGCAATCTACTGTAAGATTGTTGAATTGTTATATTAACAGTTCCAAACACTGAATTGCCACAAAATGTGGCAACAAGCATGTTAGTAAAAGCAAGTTATCTCATTCCTCTCAGTCCTGCATCATCTATATTTGGCTAGAAATAGTGACTAGTTGGCTAGAAAAGCTAACTTGTTTAAAAAATAGCATCAATCGTGGAATGTTAAACAATTTAGGATCAAATTATTTAGAACAGCTATATATATCAATCCACCCAAGATATAAACCCAGTTTCAGATATCAGTCTCAGAAGTAACAAAGTCAGAGCATTTGCTGCAGTATCTCTGTACCTGTATAGTTCCTTTTTCCAATACAATAATAATACAGGTACAGTAGTCCTCGATGTACAACCACAATCGAGCCCCAAAGTTTTGTTGCTCATTGAAACATTTGGTAAGTGAATTTTGCCCCATTTTACAACTTTTCATGCCACAGTTGTTTAGTGAATCACTGCAGTTGTTAGTCACATGGTTGTTAAATGAATCTGGCTTCCCTGTTAACTTTGCTAATAAGAAAGTCACAAAAGGTGATCACATGAACCCAGCACACTGTAGCCATCATACTTATGAGTCAGCTGCCAAGCAACTGAATTTTGATCACATGACTATGGGGATACTATAACAATCATAAGTGTGAAAAACAATCATAAGTCACTTTTTTTCAGTGCCATTGTAACTTTGTAACTTTGCACAGCTACTAAATGAACTGTAAGTTGAGGACTACCTGTAATGTCTAAACATATGGTTGACTATGCCATGAACTATAATAATAATAAACCCTAGGGAAGGAGAAAGGAAAGAAGGAATAAGGATGGAGAGAAGGAAGAAAGGGATGGAGGGAAGAAAGAAGAAAGGGGAAAGGAGGGAGGGATGAAGAGAGGCAGGGGAGGAAAAGGGAAACAGAGAGAAGACAGGGAGGATACACTCATCTGTCTGCCTGGAAGGAAACGAGAGAGGGGAAGGAAGGAAAGAAGGAAAGGAAAGAAGAAACAAGAAAGAAGGAAGGAAAGGAGGGAAGATAAATTTCTGGTGATCATTGCTACAAGGAAATTCAATGCAGAAGCTGATAAAAACATTGAAGTTGCTCCCACACCCACTGATTTTTTGCCTGCCCATAGTCATTCTGTTTCTCTTTTTAGATAAGGAAATACCTCTGAAACTATGACCCAATAGGCCATGGCTTGTCTAGTTTTTATCCTGCTATGTGATAATCAGTTCAACAATGCAAGAACATCTCTATTAAAAATGGTTTGGTCATTGCCAATAAATTGTCACCATTTTACTTTCAGCTATTCATTCTTCAATGACCTCACCATCTACAATTCTCCTTTACAGCTGTGGGAACAGACACCCACATAAATAAGTCATCAAAGATCTCCATGAATCTAGAGAAATTAAAATACATCTCAAAGTGGACTTCCGGTGGTGAGGTCACAGCGGAGTGGAGTAGGAGAGCGAATTCTGCAATCCTGTATCTGAATTTTCGTGCTTGGAAGCTCTCAGAGGCATCGTGAAGCATGGAGAGACACACGAGTTAGAAGGGGAAACCTACTAGCAGAGTGGAGAAAAGCAACCTCCCACTGAAACGAGGGGAAGCCCTTTGAATCCGGCACGAAAGAAACCCGGCATCTATGGCAGGTCCGAAGCTGTGACAGCCATCTGCAATTGGGAAGCAGGAAAGTGGATGAACGCAAGACATCAGAAGGAGAATGGCAGATTAGGACAGCTTTTGAGAGGTAAGAGAGCCCTGTGAAAGACTTTGACAAAGGGAGCCTCCGGAGAGAGTGAATACAGCGGCTAATTGGCGGGGGGTAGTGGAGTGAAAGGGAGAGGAGGAAACAACAGTTTAACAGCTGAGAGAGAGTACCGCAGAAGAAAAGATCGATACTGTGAATGAAAACTTAAAATTTCTACAATTTGTATTGATTACTGGAAGAGCAGAAAAGAGACATTAGAGAGAACAATTGGAACTTTAATGGAGGACTGTAGTTGAACGGAAAGTGGAACCATTTTGATAGAAAGCTGTGACTGTGCAATTTGAGAGCGAAAGTGACTAAGTAGTTAAAGAGGATTGAGGAAACAGGAAATGAGGAAAGTAATGTGATGGTGTGCAGAAGAAAGGGAAAAGAAGAAGAAAGAAGAAAGCTGAATAATTTCTAAGTATTAAATTCAAAAGTGTATATTGAAAAAAATCTAAAGATATATATATAAATATATATGATTGCTTGCAAGAAGAATTCATTTATGTATCCTATTTCGTAGATTGCTACATTCTTNTATTTTTCCACAATTTGATACCTTGGATAACAACTAATTAATCAATTGATGTACAACTAATTAATGGCTATATATTGATTCATAGACTTAATTGAATTATAAGAAAGTTATAAGATATAGTATATAACAGAGGGGAACCTTCAGGGCCTTCTACGCCTTCAGAGAAGGCCTTAAAAAAATCTGGACCAAAATATATAAGTATTAAATTATTATATATAATCTATCTAATTTAATTTAATACAATACATTTAATACGTTTTCTCTAATCTATGTTCTAAAGTTAAGTTTACTGTCAAGTTCACAACAGCAATGAAAGGGTTACTGTCCTGAAACATATTATCCAATCAGAATCGTCCGTCTCTATCAAAGCCCGGTTAGCGGACTTCATGAATCCAGGGGAAGGCCAAGCTATGTGTTTTGGTTTGGAGAGTGATGGGAAAACTGACCAATCACGTTTTGATTTTAAGTGGGCGGGACAAAAACAAAAGATCATAGGCCTTTGTGAAGTCCTACCAGCAGCTGCACAGTGAAA
>BHFT01018566.1:0-21461 GCA_004320025.1 Laticauda laticaudata | reverse complement strand
GCTTTTTTGTCCGTTTTACATCCTCTTTGCATCCGTTGGTGCAGTGTGACACGGCCTTTAGGTGGGTGGTGTGCTTATCCATTCAAATAAAAAAATACTGAAGTATGGCTGCCCATCTTGAAAATATATATTTTTAAACTGATTTGGCATTGATGATCAACATTCTAAATGGAATTTCTCTTCTTTCAAATGCATCATACAGGCTGAAAAACTTGTGATAAAAACAATTAAAACATTTGAAATGCTTAAAAAGGGAAAGCGTTCATACAAAAAAAAAGTTGATGGATTAATTACTTCAGAAACCTTAAAAATTATAAAATATACAAAATCATTGATTTGTTGGTCTTCTTCAGGAAAGATTTTTAGAAAGCATCATAAGAAATATGAAGAAAAGACTAATGGATTGTGAACATTTAAAAACAGGTAGCCAATTTCAAGAGATGAATAAATTACAATTTCTCAACTTTTTGGAGTCAGTAGAATATTGAAGAAGTAGTAGTTCCATGGACAGCAGTTAAAGAACAATTGTGTGTATTCAGTGACATTTCAATTACAAAATTAATATCAATGATTATAGGGATTTTGTAGAAATGTTTTAAAAGATTCCCAGAAATATGCAATTCCTGACAGTATTAAAAAAGCTAAAGATATTGTCAGAACAATTGTTCAGCAGAAGCGGAAAGAGGTTTTTCAAAAATGAACATCATATGTTCAAAGATAACTTGCCTAACTGTTCAAACCTAACAAACCTAATGACCATTAGTGTAATTTGTCCACCTCTAAAAGAATGGGGCCCTACTCCTACAGTAAAAAAATGGTTGAGAGCACATCACAAGGCCAATGATGTGCGAGTAAAAGAAAGAAAAGTGCAAGTGAGGAGGACACTAATAACACATCAATTTGGCAATACCTTAAAGATACTCTTTTATTGTTTTGTGTACTTCTTTTATTCTTATTTAAGTATTAAATGCACAGTATTGAAGTATTAAACTACCTTTTGTTATATCTTTTTTTGTAGGTCATTAGGGCATAGAACCATGACCATCCAGTCACATGACCATCAAGCCATGACCACAGACCCAGTAGCAAAAATTTTTGAATCTCACTACTGGACAAAACACTGTTTGTCCCTGATTTTTGGCCACCCAGGACAATTAACTGCCAGCCAATTGGCTATCTGCTAATGCTGGCAGCCAGAAGTCACTATGCGATAGATCACAGGGGTGGGGGGTTTGGGGGAGGTGCTGCAGCCAAATGATGTCTGACACTTATTAGGAGAAGGAAGGGAAAAGGGTGGAAACTCCCCGGTATCTGATCATGCCTCCCTGATAACAAACAGGAAGGGAAGATTGGGGGTTGGGGTGCTAAGTAATCTAGCTTCATCCAAAGGAGTTTTTGCTTTGGGTGGGTATCGTAGCCTTAGAAGGAGAATGGGAAGGAGGAAGGAAAGGGGGGGGAGAGAGAAGGGAGACAAGAAAAAGTTTAAAACAAGTGAAAGAGAGAGGGAGGGAGGGAGGGAAGGGAGAAAGAAAAAGAAAGAAAGAAGGAGGGAAGGGTGTTCTAACTCAAACCTTGCTCCAAGGAAACAAACACGAAACAGAGGTAACAACAAAACCTTTTAATAATTATTTACGAAGTCCATTCCTTCATGGTTAAAAGGCTGTTTCAAACTAATTGTCTCTGATAAGAATGAGCCTTGCCAAGGTTGTGCAAGGCTAGGTTTGTTGCAAGGCTGCAAGATACTAGAAATAAGTTACTAAAAAATATTTCAAAACACAAAGAGTCTGCAAACACCAACCAAGTTTAAATTTTCCCAATTTGTTTTTCTCCAGGGCCCCCCCTTTTTTTTTGGAAAAAAAAAAGTGCAAGAAACGTTATTTGCTTCTTGCAAATACTCCAGTTTTCCAGTCTAGGTTTATCTCTTAAAGGGAGGGGCCATTTACCCGTTGGCAGCCTTACTCCGAGTCATCTGTGCTTCTACAGCTGCACTCTTTTCCTTCAAAGTAAGCCCTGCGCGCGCACGTGCACTGGGCCACAGGCTGCTTCCAGGGACCTCTTTCCATCACCTACTGCCGCAGCCCCACAATCTCTGAGGGCAGCATTCCCCACTCCTTGAGGTCCTGGCCTATACCTTGCAGACCTTCATCTGATTCCTCACTTTCCAAGATCAGCCATCACACCTGCTATCAGCGATACAATAAAGGAGAAAGAAAAGAAAGAAAGAAAGAGAAAGAAGGAAGGAAGGAAGGAAGGAAGAAAGACAGAAAAAAGAAAGAAAGAAAGAAAGAAAGAAAGAAAGAAAGAAAGAAAGAAAGAAAGAAAGAAAGAAAGAAAGAAAGAAAGAAAGAAAGAGGGAGGGAGGGAAGGGAGAAAGAGGGAAATGAAAGTGAATGAGATATGGATAGAATGGATGGATAGAGGGAAAAAGGGAAAGAAAAAGGAGAAGAAGGAAGGACCACAAACCCTGACACTAGATGCAGCTTCAAAGGATGCTTTGAAACAGCACAGCAATCCAGGGCTGGAAGGGACCTTGGAGGTCATCTAGTCCAATTCCCTGCTCCAGCAGGAGACCTTGTATCATATGGGTTATTTTGGTGACTCTAACAGAGAGGAATATTTCTAGAAAAAGAAAGGAGTTTACTAGGCAAGGCTGCCATGCAGAGGAAGGCAGAGATAGTCCTCGACTTATGACTACAATTGAACCCAAAATTTTGGCTGTTAAGCAAGAGCATTTTAAAATGAGTTTTAATGCATCTTACTCAATCCGTCCTCTAACAATGGATGTCAATCACTGTGGACTAGATTGAGAATTTGAGAGCAAGGCCTGCCAGATTATGGGAGATTGACACACTTGTAAGTGTAAGAAATAAGAAAATTCTCTGTGTTTTCTCCAATCCAAGTTCTTGTTATCTGGAGTCATTTCCAACAATTGGTGGAGAATGTGGGCAATTGTTCTCTTCTGATGCCCTGGTCGACAGAGTTGGGCGAGGAAGGCATGCCCCATTGATTTCAATGGTCCACAGTCAACTCTGCTGTTCAGGAGCATGGAACAAGGCACAGATCCGTGTTTAAAATAGAGGTCAGTTGAAAACAGAAACAGAAGGAAGGGGACCAGGTTTATGGGATTGCTGGAAACAACTGGGCAACTATGTGCACAGGCCAAGGTAAGAAAAGTGAACTTAAGTATTGCCTGCAATTAAAAGGGTGAGGTAGGGCTGTGAGAATCTGAGACTTGTGCGAGAGGTGTATGGATGAGATGATCCTAGCAGTCCTTGGGCTGTATTGAAGGTTGAATAAAGGTGTCTATAGATCTTGATCTTTAAAAATACCTAGTATTTGCTGGGAGATTCAGGGTTGATTGATGAGTTTGGATCTTTAAAAGGTTAGTGTTTGTTGGGAGATTCAGGCTCTCCAGGGCAGAGACAGACCTTTAGTGGCTGTAAGGGGTGTCTTTTGCTCTGGCCAGCCTGGACATTTCAAGAAAAATGGCCCAATCCAAAGAAGGGAGGGGTAAGTGTATAATATGATGGCAGAAGATAAAATTAAGTGGGACTAAGGAAGAGAAAGTTGTGTTTTTTAATTGACATTAGGGCAGCAAGAACTTTGATATCAGTATTAACTGAAGAGATGAAATTAAGTGGACAAAGTATTAGAATATCTGGAGTTTATGTATGTATGTATGTATGTATGTATGTATGTATGTATGTATGTATGTATGTGTTTTCTTAAGCTTTCGTGGATATCTATATGTATGGTATTCAGCTGTGTTCAGGTATTTTCCCACGTCATTATAGTTGTGCTTTTAAAGTTGTAGCAACATTTCAGCAGAATATCATCTGCCATCATCAGGCTTCTGTATATATCTGAACAAAGATGAATACCATACATACATACATACATACATACATACATACATACATACATACATACATACATACATACACACACACACACATATTCCATATTCCATATTCCCAAGTATTTTATTTTTTTCCCACTCTGTAGTCCCAATTTGATTTTTACCTTTGTTTTTTGATTTGCGGTGCAGCTTTTCATTATCAATTCGGTTTTTTTTAAAATCCTGCAACTTCCCCAAATTTTTCTATTTCTTGAAGTAATATTGGTCTACTATCAACTGGATCTTCTAATATGAATACAAGTTCATCCTCAAAGGCTTGGACCTTGTATTTTTTGTTTCTAATTTTAATACCCTTTATTCTTGAATTTCATCTGACTGAGGTAATAATACCTTTAATGATAAAATAAATAGCAGAGGTGATAATGGGCACCCTTGTCTCCCTCCTTTACCTATCTCAAAATGGTCTGTATGCTCTCCATTCATTGATATACTTGCTGTTTGAGTAGAATATATAGCTTGTAATGTTCTTACTATTGGTACCGAAGTTCATTCTTGTTATTTGTTGTAGCATAAATTTCCAGTTAAGATTGTCAAATCTTAATTGAACGGCAGATCATTTGAACTAATAACCAACCAGAAGCCACTACTGGGTATTCTTGCGGGAGACAAACGTCCACCAAACATCCTATCCCCAAGAATGCAAAGATGGATGGTATTCCTAGTGGCATATAACTACAAACTAATCCACAAGCCAGGAAAAGCAATAACACACGCAGACACCCTCAGCAGATAGCGCCTGCCAGACATCATCGAAGATCCGGCACCTTGCACTTCTGTGTTGCTCATCAAGAATCTTGAGCCAGGCCTGCTAGCATCAGCAGAAATCACGAGACTCATGGAAAAAGACAAAACCTTGGTGCAGGTTTTGAATTGACTGTGGAGGGGATGGCCAGAATTGATGGGGGGAGACAAATTTGCTCCCTTTAAAACTAGGCAGACAGAGATATCAGTGATAAAAGGGTGCCTGTTATGGGGAGAGAGAGTAATTATTCCCCAGCAACTAAGGATAAGGGTTTTGGAACTACTGCACGAGGGCCACTTGGGCATAATACAGATGAAGGCTCTGGCCAGGAGTTACATATAGTGGCCGGGGCTAGACAAGGAAATAGAAACCTGGGTCACCACATGCCCACCCTGCCAAGAGTCCTGACCAGCCCCTTCCTCAGCACTCCCCCTCAAGTGGGAAAAGCCCACAGCCCCATGAGAACAGGTACACATCAATTTTGCGGGACCATGCCAAGAGCACACCTTCCTATTAGTGGTCAATGCCTACTCCAAATGATTGGAAGTAGTCCTAATGAAATCAACCACAAGAGGCCACCATAAGAGCCTTGAGGAAATTATTCATCACTCATGGACTACTCAATGTGTTAGTGTCTGATAACAGACCGCAATTCACAACACAACAATTTGAGGGGTTCCTAGCGAGTTTAGGGATCCGCCATGCCCTGTAAGTGCCGATACTCGATGACTAATGGACAAGTGGAGAGGATGGTAAGAACCACCAAATAAATCATCAAGAAAATGGGCCCTGGGGACTGACAAGAAAAATAGATAAAATGCTGCTGATGCAACACATTACATTCAGTGCAGCAACCACAGGAGCATAGCAGAATTATTGATGGGCTGGAAATTAAGATCACCCCTTGACAGAATTCACCCCAACTATAGTAATGACACCCCAACAGATTCCACAGGGAAATGTAGGATCTTCACAACAGGGGACCAGGTATATTCACGTAACTACACAAGAAGGGTTACCTGGATTCGGGCTAAAATATTAGAAAACATCCACCCAGGTCATACAGAATAGAGGTGGAAAGATATGGAACCAGCATATAGACCAGTTAAGGGGCCGGATAACTCAAACACAAACAGAAACTGAAAACCGACATGGAAAAATACAACCAATCCTGACAACTAACAGAGAAAAAGAACAATCACAAATAGCTCCAAGTCTAGCCTCAAACCTGATCAGAGTTGACTTAATTTTAGATGGAGAAGTCCAGCAAAGTACTTCTGGGGTCTCTAGTTCAATGGAGCCCACCATACCTCTGGAAACCTTTGAGACATTTCCAAGGGCAGGATCCGGAGCAGAGGTGGACCTGTCCACACAGGCCACCACTCCAGGAACAAATGAGACATGCAGGCCCAGTTGCACCCACCAAAGCCCCATCTACTTGCAGGACTACATATGCTAGATGGTTTGTGATTGGTTGAAGCTAACTAAGAGGGGAGGGGTGTTAGATATGTAAAGACACCTCATTACTATGTCTGAACATTGCATACAAGAGTGGAATCTGATGTCAGACTCCACTCATTGGTCCAGCCACTGGCAGGAATAATAAAGTGCAGTCATTGGCTGAAGTGTTGAACAGCCGCTTTTTCTTCCAGACTTAAATAAATGACTGTTCCTGCAATCTCCTGTTCTGCCTCTTCATTCAGTGCACCCATTTTACAATAGCAGTTAATGTTAGGGAACAGCTTAAAATTTTTTCCTATTATCTCTGTCTACCCTGTTAATATTCTCTCTGTCTCCCATTTTCATCTTTCTCCATAGCCTGCCTTGTCCAAGGGCACACCAGAATGTTTCCACCAGAAATTGCTTCCTTCCTGGTGATTAAAAAAAAATCTTCTGCCTCTGACAAGTACACATAAGATGGAAACAGCAGTAAACATATCCAGATGCAACACTGGCACTTTCAAAATTCATGCATTTGGTGGAAGAATTGTGTGTTTTTTAGATTCCAAGCACTGGAACTAGACAGAAATTATCTTTATTGCAAGATGGCTTAATGAGAAATCAGGTGAAATATATCATATGCCAATTTGGCATTTGCAGTTTGAGGGCAGGGGTGTTGATGTGGGTTTTTTCCCCCTCACAATTTTTAAACATCCATTTGGTAAGTTTGAGGACCATTATTATTATTGAAACAGCATTACTAGAATTACATGAGGAATTGGGAGTTATGACCTGCTATTAATTCTTACATCCCTTTTTACTATGCTTTTTTTATATTTTCAGGGATGCTCTGCATGGCAGAACAATATTATGTCAGTATCCACACAGGGAATTAGGAAATACACCTCTCAGTAATGTGATATAGAGTGATGATAAATTTTACTAGATTTCCCATTTAAGTTAATAACAGGTGGAAACAGCCAATGAATCATCCTTTAACCTTCAGTGCCCATTTATGACTTGACTCATAAAGGGCCCTTTCATGAAGAACTAATATTTCCTTCAAATCTCATAGCTTAAATCTCACTTGAATGAGCACTGAAGGGGCAAGCACAAATGTGCAGAGTTAATTTATTATACCTTTTGTTTAAAGTCATTTGAACTTAAATAACCTTTTGAAGGTTAAATTGGAAATGGCTGAACAAATATTAAAGTAAATAAAAATGCTGGTGGCTCTTTCCAATGGATCTCTCCTGTAATCTATAAATGAGTAATACTTTTAATAAAAAAAATGAAACTCTCAGGGAACATACAAGCTTTTGGGAACTTCCCATTGGGCAAGATTATTATTATGGTTCTTCACACAGTCAGCCAGATATTCATTCTGGATTTGGCACTTTTATCTACCTATTGAATCCATCCCAATGACCTGGGATAGGCAAATGTTGATGTTTGATAGTATTAAAAGTATCATCCAAATAGTATCATCCAAAGTTGTTCCAAATAAATTTGCCTTTTGTAATTTGGAGGCAATTTTGTCAATGCTGATGATGTTCCAGTTCTTGTGAGTGTGATCCACTGTTTCCTCAGCTTCTTTGCAGAAGTAGCATTTGTCGTCTGTTTCTGTTTTCTCAATTCTGCATTTGTTCTTTTTTTTAAAAAAAAGAATTTTATTAATTTTTAACAAACAAACATATACAAACAAAACACAAAACATAAAGAACATAAAAATATACTTTATTGGCGACGGCAGTGTGATCCGAGTACACATCTTTTTGTTAACAGACAGTACAGTTCATGCTTACTTATATAGCATTTCCATTTCTTATTCACTATTTTTCACATTTTCTATATAGCTTCTCCCCTCTTCTCACTCTCCGTAATTCTATATATTTATTTCATCTCAATTTAAATCATTATACTTATATCTTTGTCTGTCCTGTTTCAGCTGTCTATTATCTTTCTCATTAACACAAAATTATCTTCTGTAATGACTGATTGAGTATAATGCCTTATCATACTATCCTTCCCCTAGTTTTTAAAGCCTTAACATAACACATAATTTCATTCAAGATTCTGCGGTAGTTACATTCTAAAGATAGGACTCGATATTTTTAAAACAAGGAAACAAATGTTTTTTTTTTAACAATATATAATTATAATTTTAAAAACAACAATCCATAGCAATTTAAAATTATATATTAAATTAGTACTTCACTTTAGTCCTTAATCCATTTTACGACAATCCTTTCCTAAATCGAAATATTCATGCTTCTATGGAGCATTCTTATAAATTTTGCTTGTTTACCTGTCCCCCATTTCACTATGCTTTCTAAACGTATAATACAATGGACAATGTTCCATTTTTTCTAATTCAATTTTCCTCTGCATATTTGATTTCATTTATTTTTTATTTTCAAGAAAAAGAAATTTCAGCTAAATTACATTAAATATTTTGGCTTCCCATCATTGCATCGGTCTATAATCATATATTATTCCAATTTTTGTATAACATTATTTCAAATACAGGATACAAACAACACCAATCTAATGCTACCTGTGCAGAATCTCTTTTTCAATATATATGTTTACCCATTTATTCTAAATAAATTCTTCTTTACATCTGGTTTTCAACACCTTCTGTAGCTTCTCTTCCCTTCTTTCCTCCCTTGCTTCTTCCACTCTACCCTTTTTACCCCCTTGTCTCTTATCTCCACCTCTTGTTGCTATTCTTCCTTTTCTGTTGCTCTTCTGATGTTGTGACCACTTTTCACCTTGTTTTCCCCTTTTTTGTGCTTCTCCTTCTTTCCTCCCTTGGCTTCACCACTCTACAACCTTTTACCCCTTTCTCTTAATTCTCACCCTCTTGTTGTATTCTTCTTTTTCTGTTGCTTTTACTGATAGTTGGTCCACTTTCACTTTGTTATTCACCCTTTTTTGGTTTGTTTTTTTAATCATTAAATTCTCCATTCTCTTTCTCTCTTTCCCCTTTTCTTCCCCAATAAAGTCTGCTTAGTTCAGTAGGGATGGTTTCTTCTTCATCCCAGTCTTCTTGTTCTTTGCTAAGATTCTCATATGTAGAAATTGCCATTTTCAAAAGAAACGGAGAAAAAATAGACCAAAAGAATCCGTTTCCCTTCTGTTTCTCTTGTTCACTATTTTATAAAATTCATTTTCAGTTCATCCATAAGTATGCCATGTGGAAAAAAAAAAAATTAAACGACCCAAATGATTTTAATCCTTTCAAATAAAATTTCCAAAAAGTCCAAAGTCACCAAACAATCAAAAACAACACAGATTCTATCTCTGCATGAACACCTTCTTTCCTTTTTTCACTTTTTTTTTTCCATTTTAATGCTCAAAAAACTTCAAAATCTTTTTGACCTTCAAATCCATCTGAGTAGAATAGCAATTATGATCGCAAAATAGAAAAATCCCAATAGGTAAAGCAGGCCCAAAACCAAAAGAAGAAAAAGCGAACTAAAGATAAAAAGCCAAAAATTAAAATATTTACTAGAATTTAAAAAATACAAAAAGGCTGGCGAAGTAAAAGAATTTCACAAAAGTATATATGACTGCCACACTGCACTTTATTTATTTATCCAAGGCTCTTATTATGACCTCTCTTCTCCAGCAGCTTCCAAAGCCAAGCCTCAAGTGTGAAATATTGATCAAGAGTCCAGGAAAACACTGTAATAATATTTTTCTGGTGCTCTCCCTCGCATCTTATCCATTAAAATGTGCCTATGAGAAAGAGTAGTTATACGATTTTCTCCCCAGTTCCAAAAAAGTACTTTCAAGCTCTAGTGGCGCCAAGTGTTTTGCAAAATCTCTTAATTACTGTTTTCCCCCCCAGCCAGAAGAAAGAGTAATGTATACAAACTCAGAAGAAAAAGAAAGAAAAAATGCAAAAGGGGTCTCTATTCTTAATGGAAAATTAAAAAATCAAAAAGAAGCATGAAAATATAAATAAGAAAAAATTCGAATCTGTTACTACAAAATCACATTACAATCCTCAAAGAAAAAGAAGTAGTAAGGAAAGAGTCCAAGCCTCAATGTTGACATCACTTTAAAACAAACGCCGGCTTAAACAATTCAGTCAAAACACAAAATAAAGCTCACAGGGATTTCTTCTTTGTTCAGATTATCCTTTTCAGGTCTCAGCCAATTTACCATTACCAAAAAGAAGGTTTACCTCACCAACCGAACACATTCGCTCAAGCCACTTTCTTTTTCAAGAGCGGTCCCGATCTTCAGCAGCTGTGGAGGCATTGCCTTTCCACCGCCAGCGAAAAGACTTTCCCCGGATCAAAACCAGAGATTTGCGATATCTCTGGGATACCTGGGACTGTGCCCTTCTCAGATCCCCGTCAACTACGGGACGGTTTAGGTCTCTGTTAGGAACCGACCGCGGGCGAAAATATCAGCTGCGATCTCAGAGCCCCAAGATCGCAGCTGTAGCACCGAGACGAAGCTCCGCCTTCTCCCCATTCTGCATTTGTTCTTAAGGTTTGGTCTTGTGAAACTAGAATTAGCCCCTCTGACTCTTTTTCCAACTTTCCTGCTCTTAGACATTTCCAGATTTTGTTTATTTTCAATAATTATTGTTTTTATTTTATTTTAATGTTTATCTACTTCTAATGTTTGTAAGCTACCCAAAGTCACCTATAAGTGAGATGGAAGGCATACAAGTCTAATTAATAAAATTTGAAAATAAAATACGATGATATAGTGCAGTGATGACTAACCTTTTTGTCATCACATGTGCCTGATGGCTAACCTTTTTGTCATCACATGCGCACATGTACCTGAGCCCATAATGCAATGCACACATTACCCCCACGCACTGCACACCTCTGTGCATGCATTAGTAACCCCCCCGCACCCTGTGCTTCTGCACATGTGCCTCCCCCATGTGCCCCACCCCCGCACATGTGCGGCAGATATCCAACAGTCAGTTGAATGGCAGGAGGCACACGTGCATGCGCAGTGGACCTGAGGCAACGGCTCATGTGCCAGCAGAGATGAGTCTGCGTGCTACTTCCGGCGCACATGACATAGTTTGCCTTCACGAATATAGTGAATCTCAGGCTTGGCTAAAATAAAGACAAGATTTCTTTCTTTTCATTTCTAAGTTAGCATGTTTCTTCAAAGCATTCTTTCAGCTTTGCTTTTCAAAACTTGGGTGTAGAAAATTATTTTGTAGGGGCCAAATTAATACTAGCCGATTCAGTTGCGACAGATGAATTCTAACTGCAACTACTGTTTTTATTATTGAGTCTTTATTTTAAGCTTTAGATAAGCACTGACTTTTTGAATTCATCTGCATTTTACCCACCTCATTTTGGGTGGGATTTTGTATAATATGATGAAGTTATCTGGCAAATATGATATGATGAAGTTATCTGGAGAACTGCTGTATTCATTTTAATAGGCTTAATAGACTGCTCAAGGAGAAAGCAATATGGGGAGATGCACAACTTTTCTCCACACTGAGCTGCTTTTGCCAGTGACTCCAGACTGTTTTGCCCAGCTAAGACTAGATCAGGGGTCCCCAAACATGCTGCCGGAGAATTCTAAGAATTGAAGTCCACAAGTCTTAAAGTTGCCAAGTTTGGGGACCTCTAGACTAGATTATCAAGGAAGAGAGTAACATGCAGTAGATGCCTAGCAAAACTTAGTAATACTGCAGATTGGTTGTTTACATTGAAATCAGGTGCAAGATAGTGATGGTAGGTAAATTATTGGGCAGTTTAGTTTGGTATTTATTTCACTAGGCTGATTTTAGAAAGCTAAACAGGATCAGACCTGGTAAGCACTTGGCTGCGAAGCCAACACAAAATAGGGTGTGGGGAGAAATGGAGTTGGGAAAGAAAGAAGGAAGATAGGATAAGATAACTTTTATTGTCATTTTTTTACTGTAAGTACACCGGGACACATTAATAGCAAAATATATATACATATCCATACACATACATAACACACATATACACATGCAACACACACACACACACAATCATTGCCCATTTGCGTACATAGCAGAAAGGAAGAAAGAGTGTTGGGTACATATGCACAAATGTGTGTGAAAAAAATTGCAAAGAAATAGGATTATTAAAAACAGCTTCCAATCTTAGCAGTTGTAGATGAGAGAGAGAAAGAGAAATGAGAAACAGAGAAAGGGAGAAAGAGAAAGAAATGAGGAAGAAAGAGAACGAAGAAAGAGAGAGATGAGAAAGAGGGAGAAAGAAAGAAAGCAAGCAGAGACAGAGATACCTGTTTAAAAGAAAATAGAAAAATGGCTCTTAGAGTGTTTAAGGTTGCAGACCCTTGGGTTAGGCAAACACCATGGTCGTTAAGTGAACCTTGTGATCATTAAGCAAACACTGGTTGTTAAACAAATCTCATTTCCCCAATCGGCATTTTTAACCAGAAACCAGAAGGAATTGTTGGAAACTGGCAAAAACATAGAAAACCTCAATCACAACACTGTGTGGGATGTTGTAACTGGTCATAAGTGTGTATGTGTGTTTGTATGGCTGTCAAAACACCAAAAACAGGTCAGGTAGCTCTGGGGAGGTCAGTCATAAATTAGAACATTTGCTAAGCAACTGGCCATTAAGCGAGGACCAATTATATTTGGTTTGCCAGTCACATGACCACCTAGTCATGCCCAGTCACATGACCGCTTAGCCATGCCCAGCCAGCCAGCCATGGCCACCCAGTCACATGATCACCAAGCCACACCCACAGATAAGCCACGTCCACAGAACTGATTGTTAAAAAAATTGAATCTCACCCCTGTATTAAGCCAATGCTTCAGACCTTCATATCCATCTTGACTTCCCCAGAATTCTGCATCTAAGTGCAAGGATTGTAAAAGCAGGTTTTGTAGGCATCCTGATTGGAGCATTGTTGTAGCTGTCCAAGGAAATCTGAGAAGAATATAAATAGAGAAGGGAATTTTTTCCCCCAGAAACTTTAAAAAGTAGAGGTATTACTCTGTTAACTTGTAGGTTCACAACATTTTTATATTTCTTGAAAAGGACATGATTTCAAGAGTGTTGAGTAAAAACATATTCAGTCTTTATAACATTCATAAATTATCAAGGATTATAATTAATTCATCTAAAGAGAACAGTTGTAGTCCATAAAAATATGCCACAGAAAAATTTGTACCTTAAAGTCTGTAATCTTACAAGTTTTTCGACACAAGTTTTCTTCTGAGAAGTCAGATATACAATTGCATTAAATGATTACTGACTCGCTTAGGGTCTATTGAAGAGTACACCGCTATCGGGCTGGTTAACCCTCTCAGGGTTCTTTCCCAAAATATTTACAATTTTAAATCTTTTATTCTTTTAACTATTTTATGAAAATATTCACATATATTTTATGTTTTTACATCTATTTACACCACCCAGAATTGCTCTATGCAAGAGATGGATGGATGGTTTCTAAATATGATAAATAAATAAACAGCATCATTGTGCTAACATTGTTTTCATTGTAATCAAATTTTGTATCCATCTGGAACCATTTAAAAGACAATGTGATTGAAACTTCTCACCTAGCTGACAAGAAGAAACCCAAAATGATAATTTAAAAAAAATACTACATACATGAAATGCAACTGAACATTTGATACCATGTCAAGCTTGACTCAAAGAAAGCAACATTTAAAAAAAACTTCAGACAAAAGGCTTGTAAATTATCTTTTTTCCCTCAATGATTAGTCGTCAAATCAACATAGATTAGATTTTTTTCTACAGATGAAAGGTTTTTAAATTGTACTAGAAGAGAGACCAGAATACAATGGACTCTGAGGTAAAGATCCAAGTGATTTTGTCCAGTTCCTCTCCATTTATGCATAATATTTGAGGGTTCCCATCAAAGCTCATTTCCACAACATTACAGAATACAATAGAAAGGGAATCTGATTAAAATCATCATTCTTGTTATGATATGTACAGAATAACCTCTGAGTACAAGAATATGCACATGGAAATGTTTATGGGAGTAGTTATGAATAATTATCCAGCTGCACACAGATACACTAAATTGAGTTAAAGTTTGCTTTAAGAAATAGCACAGTCCAATAAACAGTCCAGGTCATATACATTTAACACTCCAAATAATATCCAATTACAAAGTCTTCTTACTGGTTGNTACATTTAACACTCCAAATAATATCCAATTACAAAGTCTTCTTACTGGTTGCATTTGTCATTTACAGTCAACAAAGACATCAAAATATAAGCACAGCATAAATACAACAGAAAACCTTAGATAGCAACAGAATGTCAGAGAGAGCAAGCTATGATCTCTAGCTCCCTCTTATGCTAATTTGCAATATAATCAACCAATCAGAATATAGTATAAATCAATACAATTCATTTTTGTCTTAAAGCTACAAACATTGTTAGTTTATATATTGCCAAACCAACTAATTGGTGGACAAATTCCTAACATTTCTATTCCCTTCTTTTGGAAATATTATTTAGTATCTATACCTCATCAAACTGACCTTCTATAAACTCACATAATCTATCATCCTTCTTACTCATATATCCCTTGCAGGAGTCTGAAATTAAGTTTCGCTTCAGAGTGGAAAGAACTTCCTGCATTGCCAATAAATACTAAATGAGAAGGCTTGCTTCTCTGCACCTGAAAGAAGGGGGAAAAGTCAACTTGGCAATTAACTGAGAACAGAATAAAGATGTGAATGAACTAATACAATCTTTGATGCAATTTTGGAGTGTTTGCCTTGCTGCTCATCATATTTAGGGTTACATATTCTACAACAATATTGCAAGAAAAAAAAATTCAAGAGAAAGTAATCATACAGCATACCAAGCCAACATTCAAACTTAATTAGAATTATAAAAATATAGCCAAGATTTTCAATCTGATGTTTTAAATTTTCTGTACAATATTATGCAATATTTAGTTATTCTAACACTCCAGGAATCCTTGGATTTGTTCCCCACTGAGAGTGGATAAAGAAGTCAAAAGAAACAAAAAAAATGTTTGAATGTCTTCCCATCGAGAGAGTTACAGATCCAAAATCTTCCAGGCCCTCAACATTTTCCTTCGTACACACCAGTATGTCTGAACCAGTAACTAAATTGACTTACAGTAATTGTGACATACAGTAATTCTCCAACCAATGGGAGGAAACATGAAAAATAGAGATCTGGGAGGAAAAATAGAAATGAGGGAGCTTCCTCTGAAAACAGTCTTGATTTGGGACTTCTGAGTCAGAAATCTTCACAAGGCACTTCTGAATTCAGTCTAGGAAGATTTTCTGTGAAAATTCCAGTTAAATCACTGAAGTTGCAGTTTAAATGATAAATGGGTTTCAAAAACTATAACTAGCTTGAAGGCCTCCTAAGGAATTGGGTAAGCATAAGCAGTGAACTTATAAAATAAGTGCCCCACGCTTCCATGGCAAGGTAGAAAGCCTTTAATACCTAGGGAAGGATCACCTTAGGTATTTCCCAGTTTATACCTTAGAGTTATACACATGCATAGATGATTAATTTCTTAGATCAAGCTCCCTAGTTTATATTGTAGCTACTGTAATGAACATGGGGTATGTCTCTGTTTGTATACTACTCATCCAGTTCCTTAGGAAGGCACTTAAGCAGATTGCTAGTTATTAAAACTGATTCATCACACGCATACACACATACACAGTTCTTCAAATTACAAACGTGTGTGTGTGTGTGTGTGTTGTTCCAAACTTGTAATTTCATTCTTTATTATCTTTATCATCCCAGACATTTGTTTTGACATCTTATAACTGTCTGGGAAAGTCATATTCTGAAGAGCAACTATGCATAAGTAGACTATTCTGTAAATCACTTGGCTTCAACAATAATTGGGCATACCAAAATATGGACCAAAAACAGCTCTGCAGGATTTTGGCATTTCTCATGGAACAATTCCTGAACACAAGGCTCAGAGAAATCTGGTTGGAAACCACAGCAGTATCGATCCAAATGATCATGGACCTTGAAAAATATGGAAAATAGAGGGAGATCAGAGTTTTATTTTAGCCATATCAGATAAAGAACTTTTCATTTTATACAAGACAACTACAGTATTTGCTAATTGATAAATGACAATTCTGTGATAGTCTTTCTGTGTGGTCTATTGTAGATAATTGTGAAAATATTGCATCCATGTCTTTTTTTGATTGTGATGTTACCCTTTATTCTATATAAATTGCCTTTGAAAGTTTGAACATTTGTAAGGGTAACCACTTTGAATTCAGAACCAGACAGGATGAGCTTTACAGGGATATCAATCCTCACTTGACTGCTCTACCTATTGGCAGCTCCATTATCTTCATAGCTGTTCATGGAGATCTGCAGAAGTGAGACTGCTGTACATGCAGGCTCACCTGCAAAGTGAGTCCAACACCTTGAAGAACCATTTAAATAATTCCATCAAGAAGTATTCAGCACTGCATTCACATACTTTAAATCTTGTGTTTGTTTGCATTGTACATTGCAATATTAAGTATACACTGTTGTAGTGTGTTTTATCTCTTTTTTCTTAAATCACATATATTGTTTATTCTAATACTGGGAAGGTCAGAACTTCCCGATTCAGCAGATGAATGCAATAATGAGTTGTTCCCACAAATAGGTTTTCACATTGAGAGCACTTCAATGTGGAACTATTTTGATATCCATCAGACAGTTCACAAAATAAAATGCACAAAGTAAGTGTACAGATTAATAGAGTTGGAAGTGAACTTGTAGGTCATCTAGTTCAACCCCCCCACCTAAGCAGGAGACGCTACACCATTTCTGACAAATGGCAGTCCAGTCTCTTCTTGGAAGCTTTCATTGATGAAGTTCCCATAACTTCCAAAGGCAAGCTGTCCCATTGATTGATTGTTCTCACTTTCACAAAATTTCTCCTTATTTCTAGATTTAATCTCTCTTTGATCAGTTTCCATCCATTATTCCTTTTCTGGGCTTCAGGTACCTTGAAAAATAGCTTGACCCCTTCCTCTCTGCGTCAGCCCCTCAAATATTGGAACACTACTATCATTGCCTAACCTATAGTCACAAGTCACGGTCATCCCCATCTTCAAAAAGGGAGAGCCCAGTTTAGTTGAAAATTACAGACCAATCTCCTTATGCTGTGTCACCTGTAAAATCATGGAATCAATTATTAACCAATTCATTATCCTCCACTTAGAAACAAACAACCTACTCTCTAATAAACAATTTGGTTTCAGGAAAAAACTATCATGTAATCTGCAACTCTTACACTGCAAAAACATATGGACTACACAAACTCAATCAGGGCAAAGAAATAGACGTAATCTACATAGACTTCTATAAAGCCTTGATTCAGTGGTACATGACAAACTACTCCTAAAACTAAAATCTCATGGTATCTCTGGACACGTGCATAACCGGATAGAAGCATTCCTGTCAAAAACACAACAATGGTCAAAATTGGGAGTGTCCTATCAAATTCTGTACCTGTCAATAGTGGTGTCCCCCAAGGCAGTGTTCTAGGACCAACTCTCTTCATACTCTACATAAATGACCTCTGTGATCATATGAAGAGCAACTGCTTTCTTTTCGCTGATGATGTAAAGCTGTTCAATACCACAGACAATCCTGCTACCCTTGAAAAAGACCTCGACTATGTATCAGACTGATCAAACAAATGGCAATTTCAAATCTCAACAAATAAATGCTCTTTCTTACATATTGGCAAAAAAATCAGAAAATAAAAATACAAGCTGAATAGTCAAGACCTTGTTGATGATCCAAACTCTGTCAAGGGTCTTGGAAGTACTCATCTCTAATGATTTAAGTGCTAGAGCCCACTGTAACTACATAGCCAAAAAGGCATTAAGAGTTGTTAACTTAATCCTGCATAGCTTTTTCTCGGTAGTATCATACTACTAACTAGAACAGTGGTTCCCAAAGTGGGCAGTAACTGCCCCCTGGGGGGCAGTGGGATGCCTTAGGGGTGCAAGAGGGCAGCAGTGGAGTGTTCAAGGTCCCAATCCCGCAGGCTCACTGACTTCCAGCCACGCAGCCCATTGACTGTTTCATCGCTCTGTAGCCAGCAACTCAAATGCGGAACCTGCACACGGCGAGCCTTGCCAAGCCTCCGGGGGAGAGTGGGAGGTAGTGGAAAGGGGGCGTCTTACCTTGCAGGCTGCCCTTTCTGGTGGAAGTGGCAGAGGCATGCCAAAAGGCCCGAAAGGAAAAACCCTCCCAAGGTGCACAGTGGAAGGGTGGGTGGTCTGGTGTTGGAGCCTCCTTCCCCAGAGGAGAACAATGGAGCGCACTGCACCCACCCAGCTGGGCTTGCACGCAGGATACAGGTGTTTGCAGCTGCAGCTCTCCAAGGCACGTGGCTCGGTTCGTTCAGTTCTACATGGCTGGCCCGGACCTAGAACCTAACCTCCCTCTGCAGCCCGGTTCTTCTGACCGAGCCCTTCATTTGCTTGCTTGCTTGCTTACTTTCCAAGTGATTGTTCCTCCACCTCTCCAGTCTGGGCTGCTTCCGCACACTTCCTCCTCCCAGGCAGAGCATTGCAAAATTGGATGCCAAAGAAATAACTGGGGCAGGGGGCTGGAAAAAGGGAGAGGGGCAGCTGCATTAAGGAGCAGGAAGATCTTAGCCATGGTTTATTGACTAAGCCAGAATCAAACAGCATGCTAAACTCTAACCAGAATGGCTAGTGTTGATATATTCAGCCCGTCTTTCTCAACCTTGGCAACTTGTGTGGACTTCAGTTCCCACTCTGACTTTACTTGACTTTCCCTAAGTGCTGCTGCTGTCGCATTCTGCCTGCCTGCCTGTCTTTTTGACTGTCTACCTACCTACCAATATATCTACCTACCTACCTACATATCCATATATTCATCCAAGTTTCTGCCTGCCTGCATGCCTGCATGCCTGCCTACCTACCTACCAACCAATCTATCTATATCTATCTAACTAACTACCTACCTATCTTTCTCTCTCTCTCTCTATCCATCCATCCATCCATCCATGTTCGAAGCCAGCCCTGCAGGAACATTGGGGAAGTAAAGCAAAGCCAGTCTGGGAGGGAGGGAGAAAGGGGGAGAGAGAGAGAAAGACCTGATGCATCAGATTGAAATAAGCCTAGTTTCGACTGAGGCCCTTTTCCACATTGAAACATCTTTGCCAGCACACTGAAACTTCTATTAAAGGTTTGTGGATGAAACATGGTCAAGACTATCAGGAAGCTCTCACATTTTGTTGAGGCTTTCAGAAAGGATCCATTTGGACCAGATCGTCACCCTAAAAATTACTTTTCCCCAATGATGTACCGTGCCAATTCTGAAGAAGGCAAACCAAAATTGTACTGGTAAATTACAAGAACACACACACACACACACTCCCTTCTAACTCTGCTGGAGAAGATAATTGGACTAGAATAGATATCTCATTATCTTTCTCCTCCCTCCCTCCTTCTTTATTTCTTTTTCTTCTGTCTGTCAAGTGGTGCTCCATTCAAAATTCAAGAAAGAAATACTTAGACTCTTTAAGTTAAGAAAAAGATATTTTACTGAAAATGAAGTGGTAGCAACCAGAGAATCTGAATCTGAGAAATTAGACGACGTGAATCACATATACAAAGTGATAGAAATGTTCCCACCCCCAATAGTTCAGATGAATCTTCCAATTAGAAGTTGTGAAATATGATCATGTGGGCATCTTCAGGTGGTGATGAGGCCTCTGTCTGTTGACCTTGGCATATTTTTGATAATGGGTGCGAGCTGCGCAGAGAAAAGAAAGCTATGCGAGAAATAGAGACCTAACTCTGATGTATGCTCCCCCCTCCTCATTTTACACAACAGAAAAAATGTAACACCTCCAGCTCACTTCCCAGACTCATCCCTCCTCTCCCCCCCACGTTACTTATGACAGCCGAAAGATGCAAAGCAATAGTAGAAGATCTTGAAGGCTGACACTGTCCCTTCCTTCCATTCCCCCCCCTTCTTGTTCCTTTTTCCTTCTTTCCCTTTTCTCTTTCTTTTTCTTCCTTCTGTCTTTCTCTCTCTCTCTTCTTTTCTCTCTCTCTTTCCTTTTCTCAGGCTCACCCCGTTGACTTGATTTGCTTAGGCAGGTCCCCCCAGTGCAGTGGGCTCATTGGGGTGGACCTGTGGTGCCAGCACCTACAACTCAGCAATAGCAGCATGCTTGAAAAGTAGAGTAGAGCAAAGCCAGAGGTCAATAATTTTTGCTGCAAAGAATCACAAAAGCTTCTGGGTTGTGCACAAGAAGGGACAGACATGTCAATGCAATTCAGCAACATATAATAAAAAGATACCAATAAAACAAATTAACAAGAACAAGAACAGCATCTCTGATTAGATTTTATTCACTAGTAGAATCTAATCAGAGATGGTTTGCAGATTCTAGTCCAATGACCTGCTCCAGCAGGGTTAGAAGTGCTAGAAGGGATTGTGTGTGTATATGTATGTGTGTGCACGGCTGTCAAAACTCTAAAAATAGGTCAAATATCTCTGGGGAGGCCAGTCATAAATTAGAACACTTGCTAAATAACCGGCCATTGAGTGAGGACCTCTTGTATTTGGTTTGCCAGTCACCTGCCCATGCCCACCTAGTCAGTCACATGACCACCAAACCACACCTACCTGGTCATGTGACCAGCAAGCCATGCCCAGCCAGTAAGCCATGCCAGCCAGTCACATGACCAGCAAGCCATGCCCACTCAGTCACATGACCAGCAAGCCATGCCTACCCAGTCACATGACCAGCAAGCCACACCTTCAAATTAGGCCACGCCCACAGAAATTTGAATCCCACCCTTGGGTGGGGAACACCAAGGATGAGTTTGTAGCACCAAGGGGATGGCGGACCAAAAAAGTTTGGGAACCACTGAACTAGAGCACACAAAACATTTGCTAGACCAATACCTGAATAGATGTTGAATCAGTCTGGAATCCGCATTATGTATCTGATATTAATACAGTTGAGAAAGTCCAGAAATATTTCACAAGAAGAGTTCTCCACTCCTCTAATCTTATGCCACCAGACTTGAAATTCTAGACCAAGAAAACCTAGAACTACACCGTCTTCGGTCCAATCTAAGTATACTATATAAAATTATACATTGCAATGTCCCACCGGTCAACAAATATTTCAGCTTCAACCATAACAATACAAGAGCAAACAATAGATACATAATCAAGGTTAACCGACCAAGGTGGCGTAGTTCTAGGTTTTATAGGTCTACAATTTCAAGTCTGATGGCATAAGATATTCTGCAACGAGTAGAGGAGTGGAGAACTCTTCTTGTGAAATATTTCTGGACTTTCTCAA